>PVJX010041372.1:0-14689 GCA_004027295.1 Dolichotis patagonum
CTGGGCCTCTGTCCTGCTGCCCCCCCACAAGGCCATCTTTCCTCACCTTCCCTCCTGCTGACCTAGGACCCCACCCATCCTTCCTCTTTCCTAGTTCTGCCTCCCCCTATGGTTTTCTTCCCCCTCCACTCTTCTCTGATTCTCCCTTTTCCCTCGCCTATGCCAGAGGGCAGAAGGAAGCTGCTTGCTCCTGCTGTCCTGAGGGCGTCCCGCGCCCATATTAATGAACTCCTGTGAACGTATCTATTCTGGCTGCCAGCGTGTGACGCACCTGTGCTCTGCAGGGTCCCTTCAGGAGCCACAACGCAATGCCAGCTGTCCAGGTGCAGGGGGCATCTGCAGCCCTTCCTCCACACCGTGGGAAGCACAGAGGAAGGGGCTTGGACTTCATCCAAACACAGTGACTCCACATGTGAAGCAGGGTGGGGTTGGGAGGACAATGAGAAGTGAAGTGTCCTTTACAGATCCCCTAAAATGTAACCCATTAATCGGAATAACCAGCAGGATTCGCAAATGGTGTAGAGCCCAACCCCGTCTGTTCAGCTGCAGAAATCTGCTTTCCCGCAGTTCCAGAGGCTGGAAAGTCCAAGGTCAAGGTGCTGGCAAGGAGGTTTCCCCCAGGGGTCTGGGTTTGAGGAGGCACCCCTGGCTGTCTCCGCGCAGGCTCGTCCTCCACCTGTGTTCTGGGGTATCTCTGTGCACCCACATTTTCTCTCACGAGACACCAGACAGATTGGATTAGCCCCACCCTGATGGTCTTCTTGCAAAGGCCCTAGTTTAGTGAGCAGTTCTTTTTCTCTTGTTAATCTGGTTTTTCTTACAGGAGTCCATTCTAAGTTTGTATGGACCCAGAATATTATTTATCGTACCTTGCATCCCCCTCCGCGAAGGGTTTGTAGACGCTTTGGGGAAGAAGAGGCAGAGGGAGGAACTAAGGGACCGGTGGGGTGAGCGGAGGCTGTGTGGGTGGCGCTGGCGGGAGAAGGCTGTGAGTGGTCTCGCTGTTCCGGGAGGCAGCTGATGGGAGGAGGAAGGGCCGGAAGGGGTTCAGCAGAGACCTGGACCCCTCTAGGGTGTTTGAGAAACATCGCAGGAGAGACAGAATAGTCAGACGGTCCTTTGACTATGTTCTGTTAGCCGAGCATTTCAACTGAACCGTATGATGCTAGAGATATGATGAGGGATAGTGGCAACTTTTTTCCTTCAGGAATTTCCCAGCTACCAAGAATGGGATTTGTTATCAAATCTTCCAGCCTGCAGAACCCATGACCAGGAAATGGAAGAGGAATTCAGAGATGGGAGAGGGAGCGGTGGCTGGAGGAAGTTAGTGGGAACCTAACTGGATCGTGGAGGCCAGGCTAGATCGGGAGGGGTGTGCCTCCCGCAGGGGGCGTGGAGCGCCGCGGGATCCGGGATCTGGGTCTGGTCCTCTACTTGCTCACCAAGTTGATCACAAGAATGGAACTAAAAATCGCCAATATTTAGTGATAGAATGTGCCTCTTTTATTGAGGTGAGTTTCTAATTTTAAATATGAAATTACCTGCCTCCAGCAGAGCTGCTTTGGTGTTCATGTCATTATGGGGAACGAAAAATAGGGCCGCAAAGCAGTTTTTGAAATCGTTGAAGTTAACAGCACTGTCTCCCATTGTAGCAAATAACTTCACCACCAGATTTTAAAATGGTCTAGAAGAAGAAAACCAGCAAAACTCAAAAAAGGGTTGGTAATGGAGGTCAACAAGGTGTGACCTTTTAAAATTTCTAGATAATTTTTCTTTGTATTGAAATGAATTCTCATGAAGGGCAGAAAAGGAGGCTGGCACCCGGAGAATCATGCTGTTAAGTCATGGGCGAGCAGGACTTTCAGAGCGGGAACTTTCAAAGTGTCCCTCTCTTTCTTTCCCCCGCTAGAGGACTGACTCTTTCCAGCTGCTGAAATAAGCTGACAACAGATAGGTCAGCAGGAGAAGAGACATATAAATCTGTTCATGGCCACATATGCATGGGTGCCATATAAAATATGAAACTCAAAGAGGGACCAGATGGTGGAGACCCCAGTGGGACTGTGGTCAGTTTTCCATCACGGTGAAGTAATTACTGAGAAAGAGAAAAGTGTTACGCAAACTGAGGTGCAACCCAGACCCCGAGTCAGGCGAAGTTGACACCCCAAGGAAAGTTTATTCCAGCCTTGGGTGCAGGTGGGCCAAGGGAGATGAGACCTTTGGCCCTGAGCGACAGGCAGGGAGAAGGTTTCATAGGGGTGTTTGGATAGGAGAGGGATATGGGAAGGAGGAATGGAAACTTTTTAATTTGGGTCTTGGGGAGCTGGGAGTCTTGGGGACACCCATATCTTGCAGGTGTGGCTGCACAGGGCAATTGTTTGTTCATCTCCTTTTGCAAACTCTGAGTCCCTGTTATCTTGGCATCTCTGCATCTCTGCAGCTGCAGTGGGAAGATTTTCTCTGGGAGTTTTCTCTTCTCTGTCCAGGTGGGGATCTAACAGGAAGACTTACTCTGGCTTTACAGTTCCCAGTTTCAGTCCATGGCTTCTCAGTTCCTTCGTTTTGGAACAATGTGGTGGGGGAGGAGAACCCTCTCACCTCACAGCTGCTGGGAAGAAAAGAGAAACGGGAAGGAGCTGGGACCCGAAATCCCCTGCACAAAGGCACCCACTAGGTGCCATTAGGTGCCCCTTCCAAAGGTCCCCTGAGCTCCCAGTAGCTCCAGGCTGGGGACTAAGTCTGTAGTACAAGGGGCTTTGGGGGACCCTCAGGTCCCCACTGTAGCCCTCTTCACAGGGAAAAGGGAGGTGTCATCAGTCATTTTCTAGGGACGTGAGTGGGCTCAGGGGAGACACAGTGGTCTGGGACAAATTTGCTCAGGTGCAACTGTCATGCTTGCTTTCTACTCTCTTCTCTCTGGCTCATCCTGCCTAATTAGTGAGGTGTCCTAACAATGGCATTCCTCCTGGGAAGGCAACACTCTTCAGGCTGATAAAGCCTCTCCCAGGGCTTCGGGAGAGAGATCAAAGATGATCAAGAGATGGGTAGGCGGTGAACAGAGAGACCTTGGTTCTGGGGCTATTTCTCCAGCTCAGCAGGACAAGCCGGACAAGGCATCACACATTAGGGTACTGTTTTCTGAGTCCCACATCTGTCTGTCCCTCCAGGGCAAGGATTAGAGAAGAAAGGAGATAAGCAGACTTTCACCTGCGCCAAAACTGTGTGGGGTAAATCTGGCTTTAGGCTCCTCACTCGGCTATTTTAGGCCTGTAGTTGAATTCTTTCTCAAGTCAGTAAGCTAATTACTCAATATCCTCTATTGTTTTTCTAAACATCAACTCTTCATCCTGACTCCCTTTGGTTTGTCATCTGCTTAAATCTTTGATTCAGAAAATCCCTTTGAAGCCAAGGCAGCCATCACCTAGAACTCCAATTAATAGCAGCTGACATTTTAAGTAAATGCTGGGGAGAGATATATTTGCTAAGCAGGACTTTATCCAGAGACAGGGTGAACACTCAAGAGAATCTTATTCCTGTTTCTTGGAAATGGCCATTTAGCTTTGATTGCAGAAATTGTGCAAGATTTTTTCTATTTTGTCAACACTAGAGCAAGTCCGTCTGGGCAGAATGGGACATTCATGGAAACCATTATGAAGTGTTCTTGAACAGCTGAAGAATGAACAGTTCCTGAGCCAGAGATCTCCTGTGAGTTCCCCTTTCTACAAAAGGCAAGGTGCTGCCATGCAGCCACCACTAACCCTTGCAGAAAACCGTGGCATTTTGAGGGCTTTGTAAAGCTTTTCTGGTACAGGGTAGGTTTTGTATGATGTGGTACATCATTATTGTTTAGGCTACCAGCATTATGTGCACTAAATGTAGATTGTAATGCTCCATTCAGATGTTGATAATGAGCTTATCAACTGATAAGCTCCAGCTGATAATGAGCTTCTCTTTATCAAGCAGGACTGTGCAATTCACTTTCACCTTAAAAAGGAAGATTTGCAGAAAAAGCGACCAACCCTCAATTCACTGAGCTAATTGTCCTTTCATTCCTGCCCATGTGAGAGCTGAGCCCAGCCTGCCTGGCCCTGTAAGCCTCTTGTTAATACTGTTGGTTTCTTTCCATTTCCAAAGCTCTCGGTTGTCCCTGACAGATTGGCAGGCGTTCTGTTCCTCATTTGTAGTTATTCCAGAGGGTCCTGCAGGAGGTGGGATGGGTGGCCGGAGACTTGCACACAGCTCTGCAGGGCTTCTCCTTGCGAGTTCTTTGGGAACTCAGACACACGTGTTCCCCTCTCAGTGCCACCAACCCACTGCGTGACCTCCATCAGGTCACCCCTTGCCCTGTGCTTCTTTGCAGGTGAAAAATGGACATTTGACCAAGTTGACCTTATAATTGCTCAGGTTCCTGAGTAGTTAGTGAATGCGTTGCAGGTCAATGGTTGTAACAGAAACTGACTTTGACCAATTTAATTCCAAGAAACTTGTTCAGAGAGTTCAGAACCAATAAGGAGACAGAGGAGAAAGCTAGTCATTAGTCCTATCAGGCCATGATGAGAATGAGATAACTGTTCTCAATTATTTTCATTTTTTACTTTTCTTTCTTTGTTTTCAGTCTCACTATACAATCCTGGCTGGCCTGGAACTCACTATGGCACCTAGGCTGGCCTTGAATTTGCAACAATCCCCCTGCCTCAGCCTCCAGAGTGCTGGGATGAGAGGCGTGTGTCACTATGCCTGGCTTCTGTTTTCATTCTTTTATAAGTTAAAATTTCAGGGAGGGCGCTGTGAGGGTCCTGACTGAGGGGGGAGGCTGTCCTTAGCCCGTGGAAGACTGAAGCCCCCTGGCTGTTGGCCTCACCAGACTTCAGCACTGTCAGCACGAGACGGTGGGATGTGTGTGGGTACAGGGCAGACCAGGCATTCACACCCCCCCACACACATGCACACACACACAGCCCACTGCTGAGGGCAGAGCCAAGCCTCCCACTGGGGTCCCTGGGTCTCCAGAGCAGCCTGGTTTGCAGCAGCGCCCTGAGAACAGAGGGTGCTGTGAGCCGCTTGGCCCCAGGAACGGTGATCACATTGCAATGGCAGAAGGAGTTTTTGGTTTCGAAAGCCCCTGCCTTATCCAGCAAGCACAAATGGTTGGTTGGAAAAGCTACAAGGGTCCTGGAGGAGCTCATTTCACCTCTCGTGGTTGCTGGAATTCAGAGAGCACTGGGTCCTGATGTGGGAAGTCAGCCACAGCCAACCTCGAGGACAACAGGGAAGGTGCCGTGACCCGGCTCTCTGACCCCGGGAAGACCTCTGTGCCTGTCGACTTTTTGGGGAAAAACTGGGTCAAACAAATCTATTTTTTTCTACCTGTTTTTGCCATCATCTCAGCACTGAATAAAATGTATTTGAAGGAATGTTTTGTAGAGTAAGCCTGATTTGTGCAGTGAGACAAAAATTAAGTTCAGAACACTGTCAGTGAGGAACCCCATAGCATCCAAAAATCTGATTATATGTGTGATTGATGGTGTGATTGTGGACACAAATAACCCAGTAACAAAAATGTAACTTTAAGTACCGTCTTTACAGTGAGAAGAGGTATACAGAATACAGTACTGTTTTTAAAAAACGTAATATTTCTCCGATATTATTTTTTGAGCACAGCAACTTCTGGCTTCCTGGCTCCCAAATTGGGCTGTATCTTAGCTTTGCTTGGAAGAATTTTAGTTATTTTTACTTACTTATTTCTCTTTGTAAAATTTGTTTCTGTGGTAAGCGTTTGCAGTGTGTAATGATTACAGTCACTGTGGAGGAATCGGTGCATGTATATAACTCACTGTCAACGGAGTTTTAAAATAAATCCATGCTCAGGCTCCATTCTTATAGCTGCTATCTATTATAATGATGCTGTGTAACAAATACTTTCCAAACCTTGGTTACACACAATAGCAAATATCTGTTTTCCCACAAGGCTGTGGGCCCGTTGGGCTTGCTAATCTATCAAAGTCCAGCCGGGCACAGGATCAGGTTTTTATTCTGTAGATGTTTCTATTCTCGGACCGCACAAGGGGGGCAGCATGACACAGGGCGGGGTTTCATGGTGGCAGCAGAAGCAGTCAAGGGATGGCACAGCCCTACGAACACATTTCTAGTTTCAACCCGTGTCCTGTGCACTCAGATCCCACTGGCTGGAGAAAGCCACAACTGAGCCACAAGAAGCCAGCAAGAATGGGGAAGCGAAATTACTTCCTGGCAGGAACAGTGCAGTCACAGACTTGTGCAGTTTAACAGTTCCGTGATGCGCCTTGGAATTTGTGCTGGATGCCTCCCACTCCCTGCGGCTTTGGGGTCTTTGGTCTGTCTGTGAAAGTTTAGGGTTTGCCCTGCTCACCGATCCCACTGCTTAGACGTTTTACCACCAGCAGGGCAGGCACAGTACTTATGGCTTGCAATCCTTCGAGGGGCCATGAAAATATTGCTGTTTAATTTCTTTTTAAATCAGAGGAATGAGGGAGTCCAGCCTGGGGTGTATGTATCTTTGCACCAACATGGTCATAAAACCTATGTTCAGCTCAAGTTATTGCCCATAAAAGTATATACACTAAGGACTCTTCATGTCACCAAACTTTTCTCTTGATATTAGAATTTAAAGCAGTGGTGTTTATATTACAAGTGGTTGCTGAGATACAGTCTTCTTGCATGGCTGGACAGAGTCCTCATGGAAAACACCAAATGCTGGGGAACCAGAAGACCAGGGTATGAGTTATGCATTGCGGTTTTCAATTTCACACCAGCTGACCTCATCTCCCTCGTTCTGCTATAGACTTACAGCACAAATAAAGTGGATTTCCTTGCTGCTTTGGAATCAGCCAAGGTGGTGTAATTCCTATAATCTCTTGTTGCGTGTGATCACCACGAGGCCTTGTGCAGTAGCTGAAGAGGTTTTGAGACAGAGGTGCAGGGCTTGCTCACGCAGGAGTGCACAGTGCAAGTTAACTTTTCTTTGGTGCCACTGGTTCCTCCGTCATAGGTTTTGATTCTGTTTGTAAACTGATGCGTTAGTTTCTTCATCAGGAATAGTGAAATTTTCATGAGCACCTGGATTCTTTTTATTGCTGTATTCTATTAGGAATGTTTTCAGCTGTGTATTGAATATTCAATTAATGGTGGCTTAAGTAAATTGCATATCAAGAGATCTTTCTGGGTGTAATGGTGCACACCTGTAATTCCAGTATTTGGGAGACTGAAGCAGGAGGATTGCTGTGAGTTCAAGGCCAGCCTGGGCTACATAGTGAGGCCTTGTCTTAAAAAAGAAGGAAGGAAGAAAGGAAGGAAGGAAGGAAGGAAAGAAAGAGAGAGAGAGAAAGAGAGAGAGAGACAGAGAGAGAAAAAGAAAGAAAGAAAGAAAGAAAGAAAGAAAGAAAGAAAGAAGAAATGGTCTGCAGGTAGGCAGCCCAGTACAGGACAGTCTTGGGCTCTGTGTCTTTATGTGTGTTGCCTCTTGTAGACAAGATGGCTGCTGCTGTCGCCAGGCGTTGAGGTGACCAGCCATGCTTTCCAGGCTCTTCATGTCCTGTCCAATCATGTCCTGTCCTGACCAATCTGACTGTTGGTCAGAACAGTTGGTGAATGGGAAATATTAACATTTATTTTAAGGGGAAAAAAGAGAAGAACAGGGAAAGAGGCATGAAAGAAGTGCTCGGGGGAAAAGGCACTCTGAAGGAAGGGAGAGGATACGCCCTGCACACAGACGCAAGAGCAAGAGGGCAGTGGTGGCGAAGCCAGTGGCTGACACCTGATGTCTTCTTCCTGACATCAGATTCAGGCTGTTCCGCTGGATCTCGAGCTAGAAGGTTGGCGTCGGGTACCAGGCTTGGCTTACCCTCCTGTCAAAAGATTGATACCTGGTGCCAGGCTGGGGAGCTGCTGCTCTGCTCCTTTGTTAACAGGTCTCTGCAGTTGGCGGGTCTGTTGCGCCCTTGCCCTGCCAGGTGGCCATGCTCTCATTTGTGGCCTCAGCACCATCCCATGATCTGCCTTATCTTTCAAGGCAAGAAGAAAGGAGGAGAAGTGATCAGCAGAAGAGCAAAATGCTACCCAGAAGTCTGGTGTGGCAGTGCACCCCTGTTATCCCAGCACTGGGGTGGCTGAGGCAGGAGGATTGCTCCAAGTTTGAGGCCAGTCTGGGTTTCACAGTGAGTTCAAGCCAACCTGAACTACATAGTGAGACCCTGACTCAAAAAACCAGAGGAGAAAAAGCTACACAGCATATCATAACAGACATCAACAGGAGTTTTGTTTGATTGGAGGGAAACCAGAAGACAGAAATGTAAAGCTAAGAAGGGAGAGAGGTTGAGGAGAACTCTGGTGTGAAAAATATCCATTAGCTAGATTATATCCTGGGCTAAATATTGTGGTTCAGAACATGTGTGGGAATTTGGAGAAAGAAGAGTTCAGTCACCAGGAACAGTGTAAAAGAAAGATAGGAGCTGAACTGGAATCTGAAAAAACAGATTGATTGTTGTTTTTGGGACAAGGTTTTGCTACGTAGCTCAGGCTGGTCTCGAACCCATAATTTTCTTATGTCAGCTTCCTGAGTGCTGGATTCAGACATGTGCCCCCACGCCAGGCTTGAACCAGCTTAGGGGCCTGATGAAAGGAGTTGTGAACAACTGTTGAGGATATTAATGGGGTGTTACTATAAAACAAAAAGTACGGTAATGCCAGAAACTGTGTGAGATTACGATGGGTTCTCATCAGTTCTCTCCTTCTGGTCTTCATGATTATCAAATGTGTTTTCATCACTGCTCTGAATCAGGTGTTAGTGTTCACAACAGGAGGGTGTGTTAGTCAGTTGATTGCTTTATGAATGCTGCATAACAAACAACCCTAAAAACTTCAGCAGTAGTATACATGTTATTCTTTCTCGAAGGTCAGGAGGTCATCTGTGAGTCCATTGGATTTGTGGAGCTTGGTTGAACTTGGTTCCACCTAGCTCCAGGCGGTGGGCTAGATTCAGGTCTTCCCCATAGGACTTTTCATCCTGCAGCCAGTGGTACCAGAGATGTGTCCTTGTTATGACCGAGGTCGGGACAAAAGAGGCCAAGTAAGACCACAGCAGCACATCTATGCATGTCCTTTGGCCCATCAGTCCAAGGCCAAGGCCAACGTGGGGCTAGTTCTGTCGTCCGCAGGAAGGGCAGCGGGAACACACAGCTCACCGAGGGAGGGGAAGGTACAGGATGCGCGGATTGGGACCATCGCACCGCCATCCACAGAGCCAGCGGGGGGCTAGGGCGCCCTTTCCACACACCACTGAGCCCCTGGCCTATGCCAGGCCCTGCCCTGAGCACTGAGGATGCAATAGGTGAACAACTAAGGTACAGTTAGTTCCTGGTGGCTAAGATGACACCGAATCACCTGGTCCTCAAAGATAAAGAGGTGCTATAGATGGGAGCAGCAGAGTGATGACTCCAAGTCCTTCACCGCTGGGTGTCAGCCACCAACCCTTCACTGCCTCCCCACCCTCCAGGTGCCAGCTGCTTGCCGGTGCCAGGGAGTCAGGCACGGGGTGCCAAGAAAGTGCTCCCCGCAAGATGCACACGGCAATTAAGCCGTCAGCCAGGGCTGCAGAAGCCAGCACTCAGCCGTGCTTCTCCCCAGCAGAAAATGAGTCAAATTGCAGGGGGGCTCCTGCCTGCTTTGCACTGTGAGCTGTGCCACAGAATCACGGCAGTGATTTCTCAAAAGAGCTCATTGTCAATGGTAACAGAGAAAACCTTCGAGTCCTCACATGAGTTGTCCAGCAGGCAGGCGCAGCTCCCTGAGCAGAAGTCCCAGGAAAGTCCCTGTCATGGCAGCATCTTGGAGATGGTGCCCTTTGTAACCACTCACCCGGAAGATGTGGACATCTGCTTCTTCCCCCACCCTTTCAGCACCCTGATCGCCCAGGGAGCAGAGGGGAACTTGGGGCATCCTTCAGGGCTGTGCTGTGGGACGGACCACACCCTGGGTGAGTGCTTGCCCAGGCAGCTGCTGGCAGTGGGGCAGAAGCATCAGACCCCTGGGGCCGGGTCCTCTGGGTATGGAGGGTATGTAGGAATGGGGGGGAGACCAAGCAGTCCTGCCACCACCAAGCTAAGTCCTAATCCAGGGAATGTGAAGACGCTGAAGCAAGAGTCAGCCCTTCAGGTGATGATTAGATATTTGTGTCGAAGACAAGACAGAGAATTTTATTTCATCTCTTACCTCAGTGTGTAAATTTAAATAGTAGACAAATGGCTCGAGGGCCTCCATGTGTCTCCTTTCCCTGAGCCCCACAACTACCCACAGGGCCTTGCAGCTCCAGGGAGGGGCCGGCAGGCCAGTGCCTGCCTGTGGCTGTCCCGCTCCCTGCCAGGTTCTGGAAGGAGGAGCGCTTCGGGACTGGCCGTTAATTCCGCAGACATGTGTCCCGTCCCAACCAGCTGCCAGGGGTTTGCCTCCCAGAGCCCTGAATATTTGCTCACTTCTCTCTCACAAGCATGTTTTTCCCACCCCAGAATTTCATCTACGCTACACCGTGTCACTCACTCATTTATCTCAAATTTCCTGTACATTCAAAATGAGGCAAAATCACCAGCGTGGTTCAATTTTTCTTATTAACAAGGGGAGACAAGGAAAACCAACACAAAGATTTTCATCAGCAATGAAAAAAATGTATCAGCAAAGAGCAAAGAATGCGAATAACATGGCGAGGGTGGGATTTGTGGGGACCATGGCCGGGCGAAGTCCGGAGTTGGGGGACGCACTATGGCAGAAGCCTGAGGATTTCAGTAGAGCCTTTTGTAAAAGCCTTATTTTATTTTCGTTCATTCAATATTTAAAACATTGAGCTGACTAATTAATATGACCAAGTATAAAATTACCAGACTGACCCGAGGTTAAGAGTGTCTGGATAGGAGTCCAAAGGGAGCCCTTCACAGGGCCAAGGTTGCACAAGTAAAATGCTTGGGGACCAGCGAGCCTCGTCCCCTGGATCCCAGCTGCCCTGACTGCCATTCAGGGCTTGCGCTTCACAAGCGCCCGGGACTCTCAGGAGGGCTGTGTCTGCCCCAGGGAACAGTTCTGCTGCCAGTTCTGAGAGAAACAGAACCACCAGAATGCACACAAACGCAGAAAAGGAGTCTGAGGAATTCGCTTGTGCCTCTGTGCGACCTAACAATCCAAGGTGGGCAGTCTGTGAGCTGCGGGACCCCAAGAGCTGATGGGACAGTTTGAGTCCCAGACTGAATGACAGAGCTTGAGATCTAGGAAGAGCCAGTGTTGCAGGTGCATTCTTAAGGCATGAAACAAACACACACAAAGCCCAGGCTCAAAGGTGGCCGGTCAGGGGGAGTTGCCTCTTATTCACGGGAGGCTCAGCGCTTGTCTCGTACTTGTATTCATGCCCTAAATTAATTAAGACCTGCCCATGTTACTCAGTTTAAATGCTTAGCCCACCCTAAAATACTTTTACAGAAACACCTAGAATATTGTTGAGTCCAAATACTGGGCCCCTCGTGGCCTAATCAAAACGACACATAGAATTAACCATAGTTGGACCACAGAAAAATGAGATGGCCATTGGCTGGAGACCACTCTTCCGTGTCTTCTCCTTATTCCTCCTCACCCTTCCAAGTGGATCTGTGCCCCTGGCAGCCAGGTAGAGGCCTTCAGGGCACAGAGACAGAGGAGCCGTCACTGTGGTTCTGCGGGTAACTCTGAGGAGTCAGGCTGAATCCTGAATCTCCCCGCAGGCACCACAGCCCTTCTGTACGGCAGTCCCAGCCATCATGAGATCCTCGCTGTGGTGCCCAAACTCACATTCAACAGCCTGCAGCAGCTTCTAACCAAGTAGAAGAAATGATCAAAGCAGCAGCAGCAAAGATTCTTGCACCTTTGTGCCATGAACATTTTTGAGAAAGATTCCCATGAGTTTTAGCTCAAGTCCAGAAGACTTTGGAGCAATGAAAGATGCCAATCTTTGCTCCAGGGAAATTCTACTTTAAAAATGCAGAAGGCATTTCCAATCTAAGTCTCATTCCACTCATGTTTTCAGGTACCCCAATCAGTACAGCCCCTGTAGAAAAATCCACCGAATTTAACATTGGTAACATTCAGTTTTGTATTATTTGCTCTTTTCCAACTCAATAAATATTTGTAAATATGTGTGGAGGCCTCTTGCTTCACTTTCATGATCAGTTGTTATATTTTTGTGAAACAAAGTGGCTTGTTTTTTCCAGAAACAGCTCCAGTTTGAGCTTGGGGCTGTAGGAAGCCGGGTCTGGTTTATGAGGTGCTGATGTGCAGCCTTGGCTCAGGAATTCCGTGAAACTGTAGGTGAGATGAATTGGGGTTCTTCTCCCGGCCACAAGGTCAGTCCCCCTGAGATGAGTGGGGCTCCCCAGCAGCTCTGTCTGGGCAGCTCGAGGCCTGGCGCAGGTTCCCAAGGTCTGGATTCTGCTGGCACTCTGTGTTAGCAGGGTCTCCTCTCTGATACCAGTTATATCCTGGTTCACAGCACTTAATAGATGGACAGTAAGTGTGAGCTGTTAGCTGGCCCCACCTGGGGTTAGAAACTGTGTTTAAAAGAGAAAATGGGGTCTACCACCTGCAAATCACAACCCTGGGTGAATCATCATGTCCATTGCCAGGACTGGAACCTCAAGGTACATACGAGTGTGACAGGTAGGACTGCTGCAGCAGCCTGAGACTCATTCATCTCCAGAAGAGACCTGTAGCAGATGACCTCCAGGTGTCCCTTGGCCAAACCAAGCATTCAGGCCACCACTTGTGTGTGGTCATGCAGGTGTCCCCAGGGATTACTGAACATTAGAAGGAGGACCTGGATGGAGCTGCAGTGGCTGTGTCTCCTGGGTGGACAGGGGAGAATGAGCTTTACCACTGCCAGAGTCTTGGCTGGACGCACAACACTTTCCCCTTGTGGCCAGGCCTGTGCATACCTCACTATGGAACACCCTCGGGGAATTGGAATGTGAAATGGGTCTGTGTGGGTTGCTCTGTTACTCTACCTGCTTGCACTGGAATCTTCTGGTAACCAAGGCCCTGGGGCTTTGCTGTGTCTCCAGCTGTCTCTACTGGGGGACAAAACACCCTGGGAAGGAGCGAGGGAGCTTTTGGGGGGAGCTGGAATGTTCTGTCCTCTTCCTGTCCTCTATACTGTACTCTATACTGTACCTCTATACTTCCTGTCCTCTATACTGTAACTTGTTATTCTACTTGTGCTAAAAATTAGAAGACAAATAGGACCTACAGAAGCTGGGAAGATCAATAGGCAAGATTCGAACTCTTGAAATGATTAGGGCAGAATACAGAGGAGGAAAATGGTCTTCGGCTCCTGGTGCAGAAGGAGAGAAATCCTAGTGCTAACCCTGGGGCTGCTTCTCTCTGCATTTTGTGGCTTTGGGTTTTGACCTTCAGTGAAAACCATGTCAAGGTTAGCAGCTGAGAGAGGGAGCTCATTGCTTCTCTAGTCTGTTCTGATAGAGGCTGGAGATGATTTCTCTCCACACTTGAGTAATCCTCACCAAATTACTTCAAGAAGGGCTGTGGGATCACAGCCGACAGGGGTCCTGATGAATTCAGAAATGGAAATCATTAGGTCCCTGTAACAGCTACTTAAGCATTTGCTGTTAGAAACCCTTTACCCAGACACAAATGGCGGGTTATAAATTATTTATGGACCCAATTAGGGACATAATTGGAGTGATCTGGCTTATTGCCATAGCACTAATGTGTCTAAAGTTTTCATCTTTCAGTTAAACTTTTTTCTGCTTTCTGTTACACTTTGATATTCTAATCTGCTCTCCAGAGGAAATGTGAAAAAATTAATGATTCTTTCATAAATGTGTATAAAATTGTAAGGAATCACTGAAGATCAGTGAATTCATCTGCTTTTCCTTCACTGAGCTCCCATAAGATGAGAAAGAAGCACCAAGCTCACATCACTCACAAAGAAATGGCTTTAGCTGCACACCTGCAATCCCAGCACTCTGGGGAGGCTGAGGCATGAAGATCATGAGTTTGAGACTAGTCTGAGCAACTTAGCAAGACCCTGGCTCAAAATAAAAATAAAAAGGACTGGGATGGAGCTCTGTGAAGATCCTGGGTTGTCCCAAGCGTGTTTATGGTGTCCCTTCCTCCTCCAGGGCTCCTGTGGACTTCCATGGTCATTTATGGGCAACCTCTGTCTTGGTCTGGCTCCTTTTTTGGCTTGTGTCCAGATGTCCCTCAAGCCTCATGGACTCATAGGAGCAGCTTTTTGAAACTGATTAGATCTAGGTCGGGTGCTGCTGGAGATGAAGGGTGTGGCATTGAATTATCCCGCAGACTGGAATTAGCGTAGCTCTGGGTGTGAATGAGGAAAGCCCCACCCAGAGTGGGAGGCACCAATCAAAAGGCTTGTAGTGTCCATGAAGCGGATAGAAGGGGGAGGCTGGCGGCTGCTACTTGCTGCCTCCCCATCTCCTGCCTGCCTACCATGGAGTGTTTCTCCTCTGCGATGCCTCTCTGTCTTGGAGCCAGCAGACTATGGACTGAAACCTCTACAAACCTAGTGAGGAGGCTGCCTCGCTAGGTTTTACTCCCTCCCAGGGACACCCGACCCCTGGTGGCTCAAAGGTGCAGAGGTATAAAAGCTTGCTCCTCCTCC
>PVJX010041373.1:0-15099 GCA_004027295.1 Dolichotis patagonum
AGCTGTGACAAAGAGGTGAAAAATAATCTACCTTATCCTAAAACAAGAGAAAAATATGACCAGCAAACTTCAGTTTATCCATGTCTGTTTGGACTAAACTTAAATATGTTCTAAATTTACAAAAAAGTATTAGGTGATCCTTAATAGTATAAATCTGTTCTCATATAAAGATATTTTATCTTACCATTTGTTATGGTTTGGGTCTACATGTCCCCTCAAAGCCTCATGCAGTCATAGAGCTTTTTCAGAGGTCACTGAATCTAGTTTGTGATACTGGGATTAAGGCTGAGTGTGCTATATCAATTCACTGATTGGTTTGGCATCACCCTAATCCCAGTAGTCTGGATAATATAAAAAGTGAAGAAAGACCCTATTAAGGTCTTTTGCTGCATTTGCTGTCTTCTGGCACCATGAACGTTGCCCCTCTGCCATGCAGACCTACCTTGGGCCCCGCAGATTACTGACTGAAATCCCCACAAACTGTGAGCTAAATAAACTTTTCCTCTTTTTACTTTGGGTGTTGGGTATTTTGCCTTAGCAATGAGGAACATAACTAAGACATCATCCTTTAAACAGTGAACCCTTCGTAAAAAAAGTCCTTTTTCTAAAGATTACTAACTGGAGTATAGGCAGACTTTAAATTACTAAGAGACAAGGTCACCAGTCAGAATGATTCAAATTTATACCACAACAGTGTTAGGCATCCATGTGAACTACGTTTGTTAAATCCAGTTCTAACATATTCTAATGTTCACTACAGAGAGTGGATGAAATAGTTACCGATTTCTTACATTGAAGTAAGAAATTATTGTTTGTACCCTAACACCAAAGTCTCAGTTTGGAAGGTATGATTCTTTGCAGCTGGGTTGATTTTATGACTGCTCAATGTAGGCAATGGAGTCAGTTAGAGACCACAAAGTACAATTCGGTCTATAACAGAGGGCTCAGGACTACAATGCTGAGACTCTGGGAATGACCATCATTTGGCGTGTATCCAACACAGTGGTCATCACTGTTCCACTGGTTGTAACATGAGCTGCTTAACAAAAGGGCTCAAATCTGGTCTCCTCTTCTTCATCATTTAAGGACATTGCAGAGATGGAAGCACAAACAGTGTGTGTGTACAGAAACTTTTGCCTTGATTCTAAAGGTTAGCCGTCAGTTACTATAGAGCCTAAGAATATCTTGTTTATAACTGGCTAAAAGTTTTTCTTCTGGAGGGGGTACCAGGAATCAAACTCAGGGCCATGTGCAGGTCAACATTTGTGCTGCTGAGCCATGTCCTCAGCATGACTGAAATGTTTTCAAAAGTAAATAATAAATCATAACTACTGACTCTAAAATGCTGGTCAGGAAAGTCATTACATTTGGCTTATACTACATTATTAAAGAAAACAAAACAATGTTAAACCAGAAATGTAAATTTATATTTTTACTTACCTGGTCCTGGCTGTTTTCACAGTCATCAAGTCTTTTCAAGTCTTCCTTTGATGTCACTTCTATGTCCAGTTCTTTGGAAAAATGTATATCTTTAGGTAAAATAAACTACTTAGAACAGATAAAAAGTGAGTCTTTATGAAACAGAAAAACAGTAATACAAATTTATTTTTATTTTCCAGTTAAGAATTGAATTAAGCCTAATTTTTAGATGAATACATACATAGAAATACTTGTAATTATCTCCAAATTGACAAATCATTTGGAAAGACATTAGATGTCACCATATTGAAGATATAGGGACCTCTTACAGATTCATCTGAATTCACTCCCTCAGCACAGATGAAATGTCATAAATATTTCAAATACAACAGAAACACATAAATCCACTCTACATATTATTCTCCACCACACGTTGCCTGCTTTTAAACAACTCAGCATGTTATTATTAAAGGTCTCTAAATTACTATTACTTTTACATCTTTATCAGTGAACACCCTTTTCTTTATATCTGCGATCTCTTCATCCACTTTTCTGGCAACATTTTTTTAAATCTTTATTTTTAAGACTCAGTCTATGATGTGAAGTTTTCCATGATTATGTTTACTTGCCCCAGATAAACAACTGTTTCTTTCTTTGGGGCTACCTTAGTACTTTCATCAATGTTTCCACTGTATCTTTACCACATGAACAGAATCTTACTTCTTTATTAACCTTTTTGCTCCTGGGCTGCATGGGACAATCTTTTAAATCTTCTTTGTATATGAGTCTTCCTTCATCTCATTCAATAACTATTTATGGAATTCTTGCTAAATGCTAAGCACTGGGGTTTAGAGAGCATAAATAAAGGTATCAAGGATGGCTTTCCTAGAGGTAATGTCTGAGCTTAGAATTAGAGTGAGCCAGACACAAGGCAGGGAATTGTGGGAGTAAGAAAGGTAGTAGCAAGAGAAAGAAAAATATTAAATGGGAATGGTACTGGTATAAAAATAGAGGGATCACAATGGAAAACATCACTACCTGTTTAGGAATGCCAAAGATCAATGAGGGCAGACAGAGGAGAAGGCTGAACATGGAGAATTAGAAGTCAGATCATGCAAACCTACAGGTAACTTTAAGATGCTTGCACATCAGTGCTTTGAAGAGTGGCTCATGGTCACATCTGTTTCGGACATCAATCACTCTAGCGATGAGGATGAATATAACAGCCGCATAAGTAAAAGGAGGGAGACGAATAAATTGAAGGAACCAGTGTCAAATAAAGCTGATGCAGGCCTGAACCTCTTAAACAGTCCACAAATTCTGCTTCCAGAAATATTTGGATATGAAATCATGAGTGTTCATTATAGAGTGAATTTTAATTGAATGAAAAAATGCATAAAACTGGGTCCTTGGAGAACCACACTCTACTAATTATTTTTCAAAAGGTGTCAATGAGTTGTGAAATAAACTACTTGGATTTGTTTAACTTGCTTAGGTCTACTCTTTAATTCTTGTTTCACCCATTCCTATGCTGAGGGAACACATTTAGTGTTTTGTATAAAATGCCATGCTTCTGGAGGTTACCAAGTACATCGACACATAAGAGAAGGGCTGAGGGTGAAGCTCAGAGGTAGAGTATGTGCTTAGTATGTGCAGGGCTCTGAGTTTACTTGAGTTTAATCTCCAGCAGAAAAGAATCGGGGAGAGGAAAAGAGGAAGGCAAGGAAAAAGGGAGATGCAAAAGTGTCACATCTGTGGGGAAATAACTTTGGGTTTATAGCCTGTAATCATTACTCTAGGAGATAACTCATAATCTATAAGACACGGTAAGGAAATACATATTATGTTTCAAGAGTTCCTATCAGTGTAATCACATAACTAAGGGCACTAAGTTAGCTGCTATATAAAGTAGAATACATATTAGATGCCACCAATGAATAGACTGTCTTACTAATTGATTTTATTTATTTTTTTAGCATGATAAAGCGAGGAGTGGAATTTAATCTTTATTTGCATGAAAATGCAAAATATGAAATTCCACATAGAAATAAGAAACCCCTTCAGAGGATACATTTCATACAGTTGTACAGTGTGGAACTGTTCAAATATAGTTTTGTTGTAAAATGTGCTACAAACACAAACCACATTTACAAAAAGAGTTCTCAGTAGAGAAATAGACAAACTTATACCAAACATAGGACACAACAAAAACTAAAGCCTCCCTCAGCTGCACACCTAGAAGATAAAGGTACCAGGGGCCCAGTCCTAAATCTGGAAAGTGCAACCTTCAGAAATAGTTTCTGGCACAACATTTTGATCTTCTTCGTCTACTGAGAAATACTTCTCAATCAAGGTTAATGAGGCCCTGTCCACAGACTCCTTCTCATGGTCCTGTGAGCTTCAATCTTGCCCAAGCCCCTTCATTATTCGACCATTACACTAAGCTTCTCAGTCTCATCTAGCTCCTCATCAGCCTGAAGGATATTTGAAACGGCATCCAGAAGAACAAGAATAATTTTCATATCTTTCGCAGTTAAGAGGTTCATCAATGGTTCTATTATACCACAATGAACAAGGTATACAATCTGGCCAACTGCCCCATGGCTTGTATCCTTGGTCATGGCCCACACAGCTTCCTTTTGTGTCATAAAGTCTGGACACTGACAAGGAATGGAACTAATCCATGATTGATAACTTGCTGTATCTGGTCCTGCCGGCCGGCTGTGATGTTTGACATTGTCCATGTAACTTCCTTCTGAATAGTAGTTTTGGGGTGAGTGAGCAGGCTGGGAAAGACAGTGGGTGCTCCTGCATCTCTCACAATCTGAGTTGTTCATCTTTTCCAGTGACATTGTTCCCTACGGCTCTTAGCGCGGGAGGCAAAATGGATGATTCACTTGATCCTAGAAGTTTCAGCAGATGAGGCACAACTCCCATTTTTACAGCTATTTCAGTGCCTTCATTTGGACCATTTGGTAAGGTAAGAAATAGGCCAGCAGGTATCTGCTAATACCTCAAGATCACTGTGATACAGGAGATGAACCAAGATAGGAAGAATTTGCTCAACAATATCTAAGGGGTGTGCAGGGTTCTTGTTGCAGCAAAGGTATGAAAGTGTCCAGGTAAGATTATGTAAGTAACCACCTGCTAATGATGACACAGCAGGAACTGCAAGAAGAGCTAAGAGTGGGCCAATTGCACCATATTTGGTAACCAAGCCTTGGAAAACTGAACTATCACCTGCAATATTTCAAGAGCCCAGACAGCCTGGTCACTGATGTGAGCATGGCGAGATGCCAGGCGAGAAACAAGTGCTGAGATAGCACCTCCACCCAGCACAGCCTTGGTCTGTTCTGATGACCTGGAAGCAATAACAGTGAGTGCCCATGCAGACTCAAACTCAGTTCTGCCCAAGGAGGACACAAATTTTGGAATCAAACCAGCCCAGATTATGGGATCTATGGGAAGCTGTTTTTTCTGAGAAAGCACCTGCTTGGCAGCTTGAGTAACTCAGAGCTGACTTTCCAAATTATTGCTTTCCATACCTTTGGCAGTGTCATCAACAGTCCAATTCACAGTGCCTGGTTGTTGTGGTTTTCCTGCACTGGTGAAGCAGCATCATCAGGAAACGAGCGCCCATTTCTCCTTTTCAGCACCTGGTCATCCTTCTGAGCTTTCCTCAGCTCCACATGAACTTGTATTTGTCGCTGCCTCATTTTGGAATTGTCTTTTCCCTTGTTCTGGAGTCTGTTCAGCTGTGAAGCTAGTAAATTAGTTCTCACTGGTGGACACGGTTATGAGACAAAGAAAGCTGTGAAGTGACAGCAGGCAGTATTGAGGGGCTCACCAGCTGCAGACAAGGTACTCTTGAAATGTCTGCCACGGCAGAGCTCACCAACAGTGTGTCGATATTATTTATATTTTAAAAAATGTTTTGTTGTGCCACCCATGGTACCCTCAAATTCCTGGACATGAACAATCCATCTGCCTCAAATTTTCAAATAGCTGGAGCTAAAAGCATATACACCATTCCTGGTGAGGTTTTCATATATTGCTTTTCAGTGTCAGTACTCCTTACACAAGCATTCCTTGTGAAAGATGGGGACATGGCTGAGGAGGACCTACACAGGAAATGCTCAGTGATTTCCACTAACACAAGGAAATCAATCTATAGAAACTCACAGAAATTGTAAGAAATAATTTAATATGTAGTTTAGGAAGGTTCTTTGGTGACACATACTGCATATAGTGATAAATAAATAATCCTGTGAATTCAAAGCAATTAGAGCTAAAATAAAGAAGTTGCATCTGAGTAGCAATCTGTAGATATCTCCCTAGTCTTTCCATCAACCCTGAAGCTCCAAGTCTATTGACACTCTCTCAGTTGTTTCCTAAATACTCGCCTAAACAAAATTATCCTTTCTTCTGATTTTCTTCATTATTTTTACCTTGCTTTGGTAAGAGAAAGAATACAACTGCCGTGTGAATAGATACTGTTTGGTTGGCAGTTGCTTTGGAGAAGTAAAACATAGAACAGATTGTACCAGTGAATGATTTTTGAAAATGCAGAACTATAGTATTAGAAAACCATGCAGAGGTGCTCCAGGTTGAATTTACTAAGCTACTTCATTACTTCCTTTCTGCTGTTTGCTAGTTGCCATGAATCATGCAACACTGTGAATACAACTGCCTAACAGAAACACAGCTCTGATATTCATCAGTTTTTAAACATTAAGGTTGACTCACTAGATTCTGGGCGTGGCGATGGAATCTTCATCACTGATTCTGTTGCAAGTGGATGCTTATGGCCAAATGTCAAATTCTTAGACCTCTTCAGAGTCTTATTAGTCTGGGTGAAACTCCAGTCTGAATCTGAATATAAAGTTTGATTTATCAGGATGTAATGATAATACAAACATAACTAATGTACAAATCGTTTCCTCAGAAAGCGTCTCCTGTGTTTCTCTGCCCTTCGGTACAATAATGCCTCAGGCTTACTGTGCTCCAAAGCTTCTGTGCTTGCCTCTCACTCAGCCGAGTCTGATTATCACCATCATCTCTCATTTTTCTGTTTTAACTGAGTAGTAGTATTGTGATTTATCCAGCAATCTCTTTTGCATACTTTAATTTACAGTACTGTTGATTATGAAATTTTTAGGGATGTGAATGGTATTTCACTGCTATGAGATGCCAAATGTGTAAATAAGGAGCAAAGTGTGTAAAAAGTATTGTGAAATAGGGAGAAATTGTTCAAAAAAAGGGGAACTAGGGAAGGGGCAGGGTAGAAGGAAAGAAGGGGGGAAGATTCCATTTCTTAAATGAAATAAATCAAACGCACACGTTTTAATATCATATTGTTTTTCTAGTGGGAGAAACTGAAAAGGGTAAGTAAGGACCAAAATGTGCAAAAGATACTGGAAAATATTCAAATAGGAAGGGGAAAGGGGGGAGGGGGACAGGAAGTAAAGGAAAAGAAAAAAGGAACAGACAGAAGAAAATGGATTTTCAAAGCTTTACAAAAATTTACAAAGCTTTTGTAAATAAGGAGGTTAAGAGGGAGTTGAAGGGAGAAGAGAGAATTGAGGAAAAAAGAATCAAGAGATATCATTTACAGGTAAAAGCTTCCTCTAATGAATGTGATCCTTATGGATATCTAAAATGTACCAATAAAACTAATTTGAAAAAATAAATGAAAATTGTCTATTTTAATATAAACATACACAATATTGTTTCCATGCCTCAAAAACATGGATGTTAATGAATATACTACTTTAAATTTCAAAAACTACAATGAGATACTTTCTTCAATATGCCAGTGTTGTTAGAATTCCCTTTTACAAGTTTTGATAGCATCATAAATTCATAAGACAAGTGCTAGCTTTCAGAGACCTAACTGTGCCCATGTACAAACTGGCTTAGTCCAGCTCAGTCGTGGTGGTCCACAGCGGGCTCTTTGCTATCACTAAAAGCCCTAGAAGGTTCGCTGTCTCTGACCTGGATACACATTCGTTCCAACGAGTGCAGAGTGCCAGGAGATGGGAAATGAAAGCATAACAAAACTGTATCTTTTTTCTTTATAAACAAAATTGTCAGATTTACAAATTTTAAGACAAGTGAAAGAAAACAGGAGATATCCAGTTTAAAAGGCAGTTCACTGTGAAAAGCTCTTTGTCATGTGGCTTTCATGGACTTTTCGTGTTGTTGGAATGGTGGTTTAACAGTGAATTAGAATCCCTGGCGTTTAAGGTTCTAAGAGGACAAATTATACCAAAGGTTATGTGCCATTTCACACTCTTTCTCTTTCTTCTTGGAGCCTGGCACAGCGGGGTTTTCAGAGATGTAATGTGTCATGTGTCACAGTTCAAATGATTAATGCATCAGAGCTCTAATGGACATTGGCACTGGCATGTGACTGCATCCAGTATTTTACTGCCTTTTTTTTTTGTACTGGGGATTGAACTCATGACCTTGCACTTTGCCAGGCAGACACTTATGCTGCCGAGCTAAGTCCCTGGCCCCTTATTTTATCTCTTTCAGATTTAATTTCTACTAGTGTCAATAGATTCAACACACTTTTTAAAAAAAAAAGCTCTGTAGAATCTTTAAGAATTTTTAATACTATAAAAGGAGTTAAGGCCAAAGTTTCAGAATCACTATTTTGAAGAACTGTATTGACCAATCATTAAGGAATGATTATAGTCCCCATTCTTAATAATCAAAGATATGAGACTCCATCCATTCACACACACACAGTCTGCTAGTGAGAACATCTATCTGTTTAAAATCATGAATATATGAATACTGAGATGAAATAAAGTGGAAACAGTGGGGTTTTTTTAGTAAGGAAAGCTTTAGCCTAGGTAAACATCAGAATTACAATAAGCATTTTTGGTGGTGGCAGTGTTGATTTGAGAGATGGGATCCTGGGTACCAGTGAACCTCTTGGCACAACCTCCTGAATTAACTGGGACTCAGGGGATACACCAGAGGACCCAGCTCTCCAGGAAGCACCCACAAACTTTGAAAACATCTTGGAGTTTTATAGTAAGTTCTGCGGATGCCTATCAAGTATAAAGATCCAAGCTGGGAACATAGGGTGTTGAAACATAAGTAAACAACACATTAAAAGTTTTCTCTTGTGTTTATTAGCACCTTATTTGCAAATATGGACACCAATAATTACATCTGCAGTATTTATGTCAAAGCTTTCCCAAAATTTGGAGGAAAAAAATGAGATGACTGTGGGCACATCAAACACTTTAATGTACTGCCTTTCATTCTAGAGGAATCTGTATTGCTACATTGAAATGTCTGTACATCCTTCATTTCTACTGTGTCATTCACAACAGAATCTTTTTTTCAATGGCAGGTTGAATGGGTTTTAAAGTAATATAGTTAACAAATACTATATAGCTCCTAAAATATGTAGTTAATTCAAAATACAAATATAAAGTCATTACCTTCAAGTGAAGATGTATGTCAGGTGATTCTATAAAGGAAAAGGGAAACATAATCTTTATATGGAAATATGTGAAAACCAAACACACATTCACACAGTTAGGATGGAGCTGAATTTTCATGGCTTGCTTTAGAAATGATTACTTCAGCTTTTGGCTTTTCTTCCTGATTGGTTAGAACAACATGACAGAAAAATTAGAATACAGGTCGAACGTGATTTCCAATGTGAGATTATACTTCAAAGACCATAGCTAAAATAGGAAGTGAGCATATACCAATCTGTACACGCTGACTGCTGCAAAAAAGTGATCTTGGGAAGCCATGACCCTGAGAGGCTGCCTGTCAAAGCTGACAGGAGAAGGGAACAGCATGTAACTTTAACATAGCACCTCACCCATTTGTACACCATTACACTACAAGTATCTGTGTTTTTGCATTTGTCCTGCACTCCAGGAAGTACATAGTTTGGTAACCGTTTAGTGGAATTAATTTCTTATCACAGACAGGTAAGACATATACGTGTAGAATAATAGTTAATAAACACAGTCATGTTTTCCATACCCTTGTGGGCTATGGGTACGCCTACATTTCCTGTATCCTCCAAACTAATTTAGCCATGTTGAAATTTGTTGATCTACTCATGCCAGGAATATAAACCACATCTAAGACATAATGCAACATAAGTTTTCAATATAGAAATAGTTATCAAAAATGAAAAAAGCTGAATTGTCAGAGAATTATTAGATACTAATAAACTTTTACATTTAAAATCAGTGCAATATTTACTAAAGAAACAATTTTGGCATTCAAGAAATAAACTCTACAATATCTCTATGTTCATCTTTAAGGGATTTGTGTGAAAAAGCTATTGTATCAAAGCCTACTTATCTTAAAAAAGTCAATGTTTCTATGTGCAAGTTAACCTCACTTGAATAATTTTCAATTTAATGGAAAGCTCTGATGCCTGATAGTTAAGGAGAGGAGGGAGGTACCTGCAGTGTAAGCCAAGTCTAGCCCTCCTCCCTGCTCCTAATCATCTCTGGAGCAGCAACAATCTACTCTGCCACTTGTGAGCGCAGACTCTGAAGCTGTGGGTAGTGAGTTCTCTCAAGTTTCATCATTCATTCCAAAATTATCTGCCTAGCTTCCTTCTTTCTAGGGAATGTAGTGTTTAGAAAGATCTTATCTCAAGTTTAAAAAGGGCTGGCGAGGTAGTGCCATGTGAAGGCCACAGGATAGATTCAAAGTACTGAAATAAAAAGTGCTTCTTGTTTGTCTGTCTGCTCTATCATGATAGCATAAGTCTTCATCTGATGTAGTCAGTGTCCCACTATCTAGCGCACAGTGGGTACTCAAAAAAAGAGATTTATTCAAGTTCATATTTAAAATCTCATCAGGGAAGCCTCAAGCTACTCTCTTCCTATACGATGTTTCCATCAGCAGTTTATTAACAGTTTTACCACTTACAAATTAACAATTTACATGCCTCTCTCAACTTTCTTATTCTTTTCTTGACACTATTATTCTGTTGTCCTCAGGTCCAGGACAATATTTATTCAGATACTGTGAAGCAACTAGAACATTTTATACTTTTCAAAGTATTTTTACATTTTTTATCACATTTGTCCCTTACATATAGCTAAGAAGTAGATCATAGGCCATCTTCATGGTATAGTAAGGTCACCAAAACCCAAACATGTTAAATGATTTTTTCCAAGATTTAGCAGTTACTAACTGACAGAACCAGGATATTAACATGTCTTGCGACTTCAACTACTACCCTGGTACCACAATGCAGGAGCTGCTTGGACCAAAGCCATTAGGCCTTTCCCAAAATACTAACTCTATAACAATTTGTCACTATTTACATTTTCGTCACTACAAGCATGGCTGCCATAAAGACACTCAATTCATTCCACATTCAAAATTGGTTTCTGTTTTTTCAAATAATATAAAACCGAATTGTGATTATAATGCCATGTATTTACATCTTGAGTCCTTTCTTCTCTTGAATTATAACTTGCAGATCAACACCCGGCAACCCAAATACATTAACAATTGTAATTCTCACTCATTATTTTGTCAAGTAAAAAGCTGTAAAAATTATGATCCAAACATTTTCTCTGAATCTCAGCAGAATTTTCACCCATTGGCCATAGGCTGACCAGGAAAAATTCCTCAGTCTTTGTTCAACTTAGTTTCAAAATCCAAGCTGATTGCTTATGACACCTATCTCCTAGTTTTTAACTGCATTGGCTTCCTTAAATGAATCTTACACAAGTAGCAAAGATGTGCTTAGCACTCCATCCACTTAATCCTTCACCTGTAGTACAAGGGATTCAACACGGAGCCTTTGTATTGAGCTACGAACCCCATGCTTTTAACTTTTTAAGACAGAGTCTCACTAAACAGCTAAGCTGCCCAGGCAATTAGGAACTGTGGTTAAAAACTAAGGAAATAATTTCTTACAGGCATATGAAGAGGTGAGAAAGTAAAGTCAAATTTTCCCCTTTACACTTAAACCTCAACCAATACTTATTTCAAAAATAATTACAAAATGAAAGGCAATACCTCAGAATCCCAAGGTGATTCATCATCTTTCTTTAGTCCCAGTGAAAACATCATATCTATAAAATGTAGTCACAGACACATTAGTGAGAACATTCACTGCTGTAAATTTTACTTATGTATACAAATCCATCTACATTCATGAATATTTCAATGAGATACAAGTCAATGTGAAAAGAATTTCAGAGGGTTGAAGCAGTTTCAAAAACATGTTGGTGAAAGGAAAATAAGACAAGAAAAATTTTAAAGGAAATGGATATCATCTTTGCGTGTGAATCTACACACATTTTAAAATAATAGCATATGAACAAGAAAAATTTTCACAGCTAGTCACTAACTTACCAGTATGGTAATTTTTCTTCTCTTCATCCACATTAGTCACATTGTTGGCTGTTTGCTCTTCCGGTGTTTTTACAACAACAAACTTACCATCCTCCTGCACTATAAGTTTTGGCCTTTCTACTTCTTTCTATTAAAAAAAAAAAGAACAAAAACAAAAATAGTATCACAAAGCATGCAACTGCCCAGCCACCCACTCTGTATAATGGAAACAAACAATCACAGGCAAATCTATCAAATCACAGTGATTACTCTGGGAAAAGCTGAAAACTGAAAGCACATTCTGCTCTGCATAGATGCAGATACATGAAGACAGTGAAATGTATTTCATTCATTCTACAGGTGGGGTCTGAAGACAGGTGTCCAAAGCAAATATGGTCAGTTCTATCCACAAAGCTCAGGAAAAGCCATAAATATACAGCTCTCTTTTGAACAGGAGAGAAAGCACAGAGGAAGGGTGTCAAGGGCATTCCAGACAGGGCACCAGAAACAAAAGGATGAGGCATGAAACAATACAGCAAAAGAGGGCTGCCCAAGGAACATGATACAACTGGAATACAGTTCCTGGAAGGGCACAGACAGATAAACAGGAGCATCAGGGGAAACCACACAAGACTCATCTCAGGCTGGAGTGGGAACTTTCCCTTTGTGAAATGGGAATCTGTAGATTCTTGGCAGCAGTGTAAGATCAATGCTGGAGTATAATGGGTGGTGGAGCACAAAACAGTATTATTTATAAATGATGGGTGAGAAAATGAGTCCAAAAATGAAAAATGATTCTCAGAATGTAACGAGTAAGAAAGATTGAGTAGTCATTTGAAGGATGGCTGGGGCCAGGAATTCTCAGCTTCGGAGACCCAGAGCCATTCAATATTGTCATGGAAAGGTCACTGTCAAGGTCTGCAGAGAAGACATCAGATTGGAGGCCTGGGACTGAGGAGACACATTAGGAAGAGGGGAGTAAATGACCTCCCTCAGGAAATCATATCGGCTCAAAAGGTAAGTATTTGTAGAATACAGCCAACTGATGCAGTAACGCTAACATATGCAGTGTTCTGAAATTCATCAAATGAAATCGTGGGGGGGAATTACAGGAGATGACATTTTTCAATTATATACAGTAACATTTGTTTTGAGGCTATAAACATTGATATATTGATATATGCAAATATTGATTTCTGGGACATTATGCAAATATGAATTTTAAAATTTAATCATAAGATTTAATACTAAAATGCCCATTGAAGATTTTGCAAAAGATTCCCATTTAAAGGAAACCTTCCAGTTTTTAATATAATCCAGGCCTGCTGGTGTGCACGTGTGGTCCCCGCTACTAGGGAGACTGAGGTGGGATGGTCCCTGAAGCCCAGGAGTCGGAAGCCCGCCTGGCAAATATAACCAGGTCCATTCTCAAAAAGGGAAAAATGTTGTAAATGGTAGAAGAGAAATGGTGATATGTTTACAGAATGAGGCATTTTAAAATAATAGTATAACAAGAGGGAGAAATGTAAAATCTTATTTCAAAATTCCTATTCCTCTATATATGGTATATACCAACAGTTCTAATTTCTATTTATACCATATGCAATGACAGTTACAAATGGAAGAAAGGTTGCATGCCATTTACCACTACCTGAGAACTGCAGCATTTATAGTAGAGAGAGAAGAAAACACAGTATGTTCTATCAGTTTTCCATTCAGAGGAACAACTGCTAATCAGGATTCTACAGAAAAATTAGACTTTGAAAAGATGTATCTAATAAACATGGAGCTGGCTAAAAGAGAAGTTTAAGAAATTTTAAGATAACATTCTACTGGCCTTGAAGCAAGGCCAGCGGATTGCTGTAGCTGCTGGTTTCAATTCTTTCTGTGGTCTGTTGGCCATTTCAGAACTTTGGAAATGGAATGGTCAATTCATCAGAAAGAAATAGCAGGTGAGTATGGTGGACTTTGGGAGGCCTGCAGGGGAGGGACCCTGGTGCATTGGGACCTGCACCGTGCGGTTGACTCGGGGTGCCGGGAGAACAAGGAGCTCCTTCCCTCTCTGGGGGGCGGCTGAGAGTGTGGCAGACTTTCAGTGGCCTGAAGGAGGGAGACCTTGGCAAGTCGGGACCTGCACTGTGCGGTTGACTGGGGGTGCCGGGAGAACAAAGAGGTCCTTCCCTATCTGGGGGGTGGATGTGAGGCGCGAGCTGAGAATTGAACATCTCACGTCGTCCTGTCCCCTGTCCCGTGTCCCTCCCCCTCTTAGCAAGTGGGAGCCAGTGAACTACACATTTGTGAAAAGATTGATATGTTATTTAGTATGAGCTCCCCATATGCAAAGATATGGACAACCATTTGGAAGAGAACGGGAGACAATATGACAGATAGTAAAGATCTCGAGTTGTCTAGCTTGAAATTTATGCTTTCTTATATCCTGTTCTGTTCTGTTTTGCTGTGTTTAATTTTACCCCCCTTAAAATAAAATATATATATTTATATATTTAAATATATATATAAATATATATATTTAAATATATAAATATATATTTAAGAGAGAGAGAGAGAGAGGAGAAAAGAAAGTGCTCTAAAGGATATAACTGCATGTATGTTTAAGTGTGTAAGATAGATGACCACATTACTGTTTTTGTTAGATTGTTGAGCAGAACTGTTAACAGTCTCACTGTTTGAATGTCTACTTTGTATGCTTTAATTTTGTAACTTGAACAACTATTTCCAAGGATGTAACTTATCAAGTGGCAATTTCTTAAGTGTTTTTGTTTTTGTTTTGTTGTTGTTCTGTTATTTTTTGCCTTTGGAATTCTGTATTGTTGCTACCCTTTTTCTGTTTTGTTTGGTTGTTTTCTTTTTTGTTTTTTCTCTTTAAATAAAATTTAAAAAAAGAAAAAAAAGATAACATTCTAACCTATATTCAGAGTTAAAGGACACTAGAATGTACTGTGAGTTTCATTCTTATTCATATTCCTCTAATTTGTTTTCTTATTTGTGACATAATATTCAGCATAACTCCCCTGAAATTATATATCCTAAGCATAGTAAGGGAATATATACTTTAGGGCATATTTTTAGAAATTCAATGCACTTATCTATTACATAAATCATGCATATATTATTTGTAAAATTCTACTATGTAGAAATCCATTTGTTAACATTCAAATGGTATTAAAATGCTTCTTAACACAAAACACCTCACTGCAGGTCTTCAGGATACACACAAACATATTTCCTTATCTCCAGAAGCTCATATTAGTACAGGGGTTTTAAAATGAATATTTTAAAGTACAAATACTTCTGAAACTTGAAATGTCAGAA
>PVJX010041374.1:0-14704 GCA_004027295.1 Dolichotis patagonum
CATGGCTTTATACTATTGTGTTATGTTTGATATTATTGTATTTGAAACTATGCTCAACTATAGCAGAATAAGAGATATGGTGTTAGCTACTGTTGATGTCCAGTTGACTTAATGTAAAGTACTGTGTTGCCTATGTTGTCCTGTTCTGATCTGCTCTGTACTGCCCCCTTTTGTTTTATTGTCTTTCAAATAAAAAAAAAATTATTTAGGTTGACAAGGCTAAATGTCTAAACATGCTTTTTTCAATTTGGTCCCCACACAACCCCTTAAATCATAACTAACCTCCAAATAAAAATAATAGCATGTATATAATTCTATCTAACATAATAGAATTTTCTTGTATACAACCAAAAATGTGCTACTTCCTTCTCCAAAGCCACAGCCATTCTGGTATTGTCCAAATGTCCCAGTGCAAAGTCTCCTGTGAGATTCAAGACAAACTTTTAACTCTGAACTCCTATAAGTGTCAAAAAACATAACTACACATTCCAAAAATTTAATGGCACAGAACAAATATTGCCATTCAAAAGAGGATGAATGTGATGTACAACAGAATGAAGCAAAAACAAAGTCAAAGTTAGCAGAGAGGACATGACATGCTAAAGCACCATGTCTGATATCCCAGGCACATGGTGATGAGATTTAAATTCTACAAGGTTAGGTGCTCCTACCTCTGTGGCCCTAGTGGGAGAGGCCCACATGACTGCCCCCTTGGGCCAGTTCTGCTCCTTGCTTGTGGCTTTTATTGGCCCACATTCTACATTTCTGGAATCTCCAGCTTTCTAGGGTCACTATTGAAATTTTGGCTTCATTCTTATAGCTTCCTGCATTTATCTCTCAAGGGCACATTGCCTAATCTACCATGCCTTCCTTTGAAATCTAGGTGGAAACATTCATAACCCAAAACTCTTATATTTTCCATATTCTAAAATCCGGTATTATATGACCTACATCAATGTCTGTTCTCAGTGGGAGAAGGAGTCAGGGTTCTTTAAACCATGGGTCCAGTAGTCTATGGTTGCATAGATGGCCAAACACTGTGAAATGAGTCTTGGTTAACCAAAGTCCCTAGGTGACCATTCTCAAGCAAAGGGCTCAGATTTATTCTTTTTGCCCTTGAGTCTGAAATGAGTGGGGTCTTGTTGATTTCTCAGATGCGTGCAAGGCATTTTTCTTCTTGTTCCAGGTTAGATTTGGTTTCTTTTTAAAGGAACTAATCTTTTCAGAAACTCCACTTCCTTTGGCCCCAACTTTACACCTGAGTCATTTCAGCTAAAAATTTACATTTTTCAAAAGACTCTTCTCTGCCCTTTTTCTTCTCAGTTATTAATAAATCTAGCTAAAAGCACCCAGCAGTACTTATATACCCTGAATGTTGGGCTGCCTTGAAATGTCTTCCAGCATGTCAATTAGTCTAAAGTTCTTAAACTCAACCTCTCACAAATTCTCAAGATATGAGCAAAATGTAGACACATTTCCATATTATGACAAAGCATAATACACATGACTTTCAATCCTGTTCCCAATAGTTTTTTTCACTCTGACTTGAAACCTCATGAGCCTGTACTTTACTGTCTATATTTCTATCAATATTTGGGTCTTCTCATCTCTGATCAGAACAACACATCAGACTTTGCTTATAAAATAGTAAGATGTCTTTAGCCTGCTTCTCCAAAATTCTCAAAACACCTTCCTCAAATCAGATCCAAAGTTTTCTGAACCACATGATCAGATATCTACCTCCTCCCAGCAAGTATATTTCAGTTTGTTAGTTCCTGTTCCAGTTTCAGTTGTTCTGTCTCTTAGAATTGGCTGGTTACTGTGATGCATGCTTGGTCACTGTGATGCTCTGTGTATAAACCAATCCCCACTTGGCAAGCTATTCTGCCTCTGTACTTCCTGCTTGCTTACCTCATATAAGCCCTTAAACCATCAAAGATCAAGGCCTGATATTTTGGTAGTAATCCCAATCAGTGCTTGTCAATGTAAACAAATCTGCCTCCAAATCCTGGGTGTCATTTTGGTGTTTCTGCTTGTTACTGCAGAATCTGTTGCTAAAATTAAATATCTGATACACAAAATATAGGAGAGAGAGAGAGAGAGAGAGAGAGAGAGAGAGAGAGAGAGAGACAGATTTTATTAAAAGCACAAAACCCAAAGTGAGGTTCAAAGAACAGTAACATGACCTTTGAAGAGGAAAAAGAGAGATACTATAGAAAAGATGATATGATAATCTAACTGTATAAGAACAGGAATAGGAAAATGGTGTAATTATTAGCAACATCTCTTGAACGTATACCTTTTACTGCCATCCAATCTGCCTCTGGCCTGACAATCTGGTCATATACCCCAGTTTTTGTTGCTGCTTTATGGGGTCTCTGAAAATGGGGAGAAGGAAACATTAAAAAAAAGGGAAGAAAACAGTGAATGGGATAAGTCTTTTCACCCATCTGCCATTCTGTTTTGATAACAATTGCTGTTCATTAATGAAACTGAGTGAGAGAAGACAGTAACATTCCAGTGAAAGAATGATTACAACTGGGTCACTGGTAGTGCTGTTAATCACACAGCCCATAGGGTCTTATTACAGCACGGTAAATACCACCTCACAGGAGCAGGAAGGTAGGACGTTATAAATGAGCAAGTGAAAAATAAAATGCTCTATAATTAAACTATTAATGATACATAAATAATTACCCTTAGACTGGCAAGTCACAAAACAAGTTAGTTTACAGTTTGCACATCACATCTGTTCTTACTCTTAAATCCATCAAATTTTCAAACTTATTGTTTTATGATAACCTTGTTAGGTTATGCAGATCAAGCTGTTGTTAAGAAACAGAGAGCGATTCTTGCTAATAATCATTTCTTACACTCTTTGAATGCTGAAATCAATTCAAGTAGCATTTATCAACAGTAGTGACAACAGCATTGTTTTTATTTTGTTAAATGCACCTAATGATAGAATAAAACTTTCAGAGCATAACTTAGTACACACTATATGCCAACTAGAAATAAGATTTAACTATATAGTTTGAAATAAGCAAATATATATATGAAAATGTACATTTTGAAATCTTATTTTGTATTCTCCTATGTATAGATATTCTTTAGGAAAAATCATGCACATACACAAATTTTATGACTTAAATGTATAGGAAGACAGTGTCCCTAGATTATTTTGTAAATGCAGGATAGAATTGGGCTGGGGATATAGCTCAGTGGCTTAAGGGCCTGCTTGGCAAGCACGAGGTCATGAGTTCAATCCCTGGTATCAAAATAAATAAATAAATAAATAAATAAATAAATGCAGGGTAGACTCATCTTTGGTAATATACTTTAGAGTGAATGTCCTAATACAGGGACATACAGACCCTTACTTCTGACCTCATACATGATTTTAAAAAAATAGTAGCTGTGATTAAAAATTATCATGTATTAGGCAACAAAACAATCACCCCAGCAATATTTTTTTCTTTCTTCCATTCTCATTCCTTTAAAAAGTTTCTTGTATAACTATATTTTTTCTCCAACACTGTCTTGAATTTAGAAGATTGGAAAACACAATAATTTCTGTAGCTTCATTCCTATTGACAGTAGAATGCAAATTTAGACACACTGTCTGTGAAAGATATCCTTAATATTTTTGAATTTATGCAAATTTAAAATCTCATAAAAATATTTTTTAAAAATCATGTAATTATATCTGCATAAACTTTATCTTCTGAATATAATTATATAAAATTAAGATTTCTCCAGATATTTGGAAACATACAACAGACCTATCTATGCCCAATTACTTATTTTAGTTAAAGGATGGCTATGGGCAGTCAAAGTAACCATGCTTTTTTTTTTTTGGTGGTATAGAGGATTGAACTCAAAACCTCACACTTGTCAGGTAGGTGCTTATGCAACTGAGCTAAATCCCCAGCCCCAGTGACTCCACTTTTATACAAAACATAAGGTCTGTGTTGTAGTCAGTGGTTATACAGAGAACAATTAGAATCAGGACATAGAGGTTATAATATTTTTATGATAGTCACCCAGAGTTAACACAAGAAAATGCGGGAGATCTATTCACAACACCAAAGACATAGAATATTTAGCCAAGGGCCTAAATCCCACAGCAATGTCCCACATGAGCCCAGATGAAGACCCAGAGCTCATGACAATGCCTCCCAAGAGTCCAACTGGAGGTCTAGAGCCCACAAGAAGGACTCATGCCAGTCTCTTTTACGGATCTGTGCTGGGAAGGCCCAAAAGTCAGGGGTGGAAACTAGGAAGTCTCTGCCAGCAGGGTGAAGGAGCTGTGCTGATAGGTTGAGGGTTCTATGCTGGAGCTGAGAGGTCACACTCACAACAAAGACCAGGGCTGTACTGAAAAGCACCACAGCCATCCTCAGCGACATGGAGGCCCCAAGCTCCTCCTCCGACAAGCATAATCAAGTACATGCCAAGAAGCCAGTGTGATGAGTTTATCCTGGAGACCAAGTGGCACACGTCTTCCTCTCCAGAGCCAGGAAGCAATGCTTGATGTGAGGACCAGAGCTTCTCCAGGAGAACCTAACGGTTCAAACAGCAACATGTAGGAGAACCCACAACACCTCAACGTCTTAACGCCATAACGCCGTAACATTCCTCCTTCGCCTTCTCCACATCTCCATTTATGCTGGCAACTTTGCTCAGGTGAAACATCTATGCTCAGTAGCATGGTGATGTAATCCAGCTGGCATTAAGTTGACCACCGGTTTTTGATCCGTAACAGTCTGTATGGTAGGTTTATATGTGAAGTTTCTCTTCCACACACTTAAATATGTTTGACTTTGAAAGGTACACACACATACATTTGTATACACGTTCACATTTCTTAAGGTCCTTGAAATATTTTTTCTGGGAACTGAGGCTAGCTTTTAATATTTTCAACTTTCTGACAAAATCACCTTGACAAAAAAAATCCCTTTGCCTATGTATATCTACAATTTTATTCACAGTGTCATAACCCTAGAAATAAAAGTTCAGTAGTTAAAAGAATGAATTTTCTTGAGTCTTGCTTCTAACAACTAAAAATCAAAATTTGAGTATACTACAGCATCTTCTTGTGACCATCACCAAATAGATTGATTGTTCTATGTGTCTGTTTCTATAGACGTGAAATACAGCATGAAAATAAGCCTAGTCCCATGGGGGCAGAGCTGTGGTTAGGTTTACATGGTGGAACACATGCTGACCATATTCTCATTACTAATATTGTGGCCCAACTATTCTCATGTTAAGAAAGAACTAACCTATTTATTGAGATGTGCAGGAATCAGATTACACATGTGAAAATGAAGGTGAGAAATATATCTAATTGCTGATTTTCAGAATAATCAAACACTAACATTACCTAAAATATAACTTGTAATTTTGTTTTTCCACAGACAAGCTATCCATAGCTAATAACATAAGGTATTAGTCAGACTTTAATTAAAACATAATTGATATATATTCACCCACTTTATTCCTATTTTTCATTGCAATGCCTGCCACATGAACATATTGATTTTTGTGCCTACTTCTGCTCGCATCACAATTTTAGTCACAGAGACTAGCTTTTCAAAATTCAATATTTTCTGTGTATTTTACAAATTATCTGGGCACACCATTACAATCTGTCTTCTACGTCTTCCAAGGACCCTGATCATTTCAAGATTGAAAAAATCAAATTTTTAAATTGTTTTTTCCTATACATTTTCAATTCCACCAAGTTAGCAAAATATACATTTTTGCTTGAAGGTTTCTTTGAAGGTTACTAAACATAAGTAGTTCAAATACAGACTTTATGCTTTTGAAGCATGGCTAAAAGATCTTTTAAAGTAGAACTACCCAAACTTTTTGGAACAAGGAATTGTTTTTATGGAAGGCAAATTTTCCAGGGACACTATATGTCGATAGGAAGAGTCGGAATCTCACTAAGAGTGCACAATCTAGACTCTCTGGCAGTTCACAGCAGCGTTCATGCTTCTGTGACAATCTAATGCCTTCATTGAATCAGTCCCTAGCCAGGGCTTGAGGATGTCTGTTATAGTTGAAATCGTTTACGTTGAAAAAAAGAAAAACAATTATGAAAGTAAGGAAAACTATATTACTGTTTGAACAAAAATTTCAAAAGTGAACCTAAAACTTAAAATCATTATTTCTACCAATTTGGAAAGGTGTTGAAATATATTTTATTTAAATATTTCCATAAATTAAATGTATATAATTATGGAGCCATGTAAAAACCTGAGAATGCGTGCTTGCCATTCAATAAAATGTGCTCTGCTTGATCATGTTAATCTTTAATTAATAGGTTGCAAGTAGTTACCTGAAAGCCATTGTAGTAGGAGGCAGAGTGTCCATGTGATCCTTCATGTACTTAAATGTATTTACTGGGCATCTGTTTTTGCCTGGATTGTCTTGTTTGTGTCTTTAAATTGTCATTGGTACAACTTTTTCAGATTCCTCAAGTTTTAGACATAAAAGGTCTTTGTTGTTCTGTTGTTTGAAATCTTAAAACAATAATGAAATGTTTCTGCAATTTAAAGGAGATAAGCTTTCCATTGCACTGTAGTAGATATTTAACATAGAAGATCCTTGCTGGGAAGAATAGTTTATGAATCTAGTACTACGTAATAAATAATATGAGGGTTTGATTTTTTTTCAGCATCTTCTGAAAAATTTTCTGCCCTGTTCCCTAAAGGAAACCTGATTATACTCAAGAATACCATTTAAATATTTAAATCAATGACAGAAAACATAATCAAAATCATTCTGAAAACAAAAAATGCATAGACAGGAAAAAAGTTTAAAACATCTGAAGAATTACCTTGAATCATCACAGAACATCTGCTAATATCTCAATTCATTTCGTTGTCTTCCTCTATCTCTGGGAACAATGCCTAGGTCTCTTTTGGGGAAAAATTGAATGTTGATTAGGCAACTAGCTGTAATTACCCACCCAAACAGGAATACATACATTATTTTTTCTTTATACAACTAAGAAATGCTTGCTTCAAAAGAACTCAAGGTTTCTTAGATTTTTCATAGAAATCAAGAACTGAAATATCTTAATTACCTGCATGCACGTGCATTGTGTGGTGGCATATATATATATATATATATATATATATTTGCTTATTTGTTTGCAATCATCATGAAAGCCGGTTATTTCACATTATTATTATTTATCAGTATTTATGAAACTATTTTATTTAAAAAGTCAAAATATTATTTATCCTTATACTTTCAGAATTAGTAATCTAATGAGATGATATTCTTTTATAAAGTAAAAGAGCAAAAAAATTTAGAGTAGATTTATGGTAAAATATTTTTAAAAAGAAGTAATTATGCTACATGACAATTAAATGAACCAAAGATTCTCTGTGGGAGTAATTCTGAAAGGTTTTTGGAGAGAATATGTGTTTTTCTTTGCTTTATTTTTTTTCTTTCATCTTATGGAAAAATGAAACAAGATCTCATGACAAAATGATAAAAGTAGTTAATATACTATCACTATCTGCAAAAGTTTCTCATAGTGCAAGACATAACCAAAGACATTCTTTAGAAAGAAATAAATAATAACAAAGCTGAACACAAAACTTTCTCTTACATGCTGGATGAATGCTCTGTGAAGACTTTAAAATAGCTAAAAGAAAAGAAGGAGACCTTCCCCAAATACACAGAAGAGCATTGTGGTAGGACTGAGTAAATGATTGAAGGTATTTCTGTTCAAAAAAAAAAGCAGCAAAATAAAACTTGAATCCACAGATTTCTCTCCAACATAATTTGCGTAGAAAATCAATAACAAATGGATAAAACTCAAGGTAGATACTATCCCAGATTAACCTAAGGATCCTTGGGGACCTCTAGTTCACTGAGGGAGGACAGGAGTGGGCAGAGTGAAGTGGCCAGGCATCTGAAACTGCACGTGGAAGGGAGAAGAGAAGTGACTCAGCTGGGACCTGTGGATATTACAGTAAGGTCTAATAGCATCTGAGCTGAGTTCAAGCCAAACTGTTTTTATCAACCGCAACATTAGTTACTGCTAAGTACTGGGCAAGTTTCCTGGATATTTCTGTGGCAGTTATATACTGTAAACTCTTCATTGCTTACCTTCAGAACCCCCTCCCCAAGGTTCCTCTTTTAGGGTCTGGCTTTCTTCCTCTGCCCTCCTCCACACTCCTTCACTACCAATTCTGGGGACATTTTTTAATCTGAGTATACTTTTCAACCCAAATAAGTTTAGCTTTCATTATGAGGCTTTGTATTTTGCGTATCTTCCTTTAGCCAGTTTAAGTAGAGATTTATTAAAGAATCCTAGAAAGCTGGAAAAATTCAAACTCTAACCGATAATATTAGGAAAAGGTTCAGGTTTATTTAAGACTTTTCTAATAAAAACTCGAATGCTACATGTCATAGTAGTAGGAATATCTGATGTTAGGAAACAAATTCTCAATTTTCCATCAGTGCTAAACACAAAACATTCATCCACTGAACTAATGTCGCCATAACTGAAAAAAAGATCCAACATCTGTCTATATACTTTCTGTCTCTCAGTGTTCACTTCTTCCTTGGTAGTCCATGTGGTTAGACCTACTCAGAAGATGCAAACATGTGAAAATATACAGAGATGGACAGTTTTAATTATGTACATGCATGTGTGTCACTTAATAATTATTCATTTATCATTAGTTAACTTTTCATAATGGAAAATTCCATTAGAAAGAGGTTAAAAGGAATATTGATTCAACTCAGTATCATGAAAACATTTCATTTTTAATGTTTCAAGTAATTATTTTGTTCCAAGCGATCGTTGATGTAGAAGTGTTTGAATTATGTCTGATAGCAAAAATAAGCAAGTAGCTGACAGATCGGGCCATTGATCATTTCATACTTCTGAGAACTGTGTATTGGAAAACACACAAGGATGTTTTGCCTTTATTTCTGTTCTTTCTCATCTATCCAGGCTGTGAATTTGACCAAATTTAGAAGGTATTCAAAAAGGGTGTAGATAAAGACTGCAAATTTGAGCAATATCACTGTAATTCTTTTCAATTCAGAGTTAAGTAAAATGAAGCTAACTAAAGAGATTTATCTGGAAACTTATTCAGATAAAACAAAATTCCAAAAAGATATTGTACAATCCCTAAAGTGATTGATTAATTATTTTTTCTTTTTTTGCCATGAAATTCAAATGTCTTCTAACTAATTTATTGATTTTTTTTACTCTCTGCTATGCACATGGAATAAAAAATAAGTAATTTCACATTTCAAAGAACAAATTCAGCACAGTGTTTGCTTTGTTTTTCCCTATTCAAACTAAAATGAAAACATGCCAGGTCATTTCACTTTCAGAATAAATCCAAGAAGAGCGAAGTTTTAAATAAAGAGAGAAATAATTGCTCAATTATCAAAACAAAGCTGCAAGTTTTAACTAAGCAATAAATATATTCAAAGTAAACTCTTGAAAGAAAGAATAAACGTGCTGTGTACTACAGGCTTAGGTCTAAGGACTTAAGATTCCAGGTAAAGAGACTGGAATTGTAACTCTTACTATGGCCAGATGCAGGCAATGATTTTTGGCTTTTTATTCTTAAATATAATTGAAAAGTATGCTACATCCCTCCAGGAAATATATGCTTTAGATTTCTTTCTGCTGAAAGTTTCTAGATTTCAGTTTTTGATTCGTTATCACAAATTTTCTGTCACAATATCTTAAAATGTAAGTATTTTACTCTTCAATTAAGAAATACAAAATCCAAAGATAATTTATTTCTAAAAATGAGTTATTTGTGTTAGTATGCTAAATATTTTAGATTTGTTAAAAGTAATGGAGAAGAATTAGGAGAAGAAAGAAAGAAGAGGAAGATGGAGAATAGCATAAGAATAACAAAATCATGATTAAGAAATATAGTAGAGTTGTGGGAGAAGTGATGTATCAAAAGACAGATATTTCACTTTTCACTTTCCTCGAATCAATCTATACACCAAACTGTACATTATATAAGATAATTATTATAATGTAATATAACATAAAAAATGAAAATACAAGAAAAGAGAAGTCTAAAACACAAACATCTTTAATCCAAAAAAATCTAAAATCTGAAGTGCTTCAAAAATATTGTATAAAAAGTTACCTTCAAACTATTTGTGTAAGTTTCATAGGAAAACAAGCAAATTTCAAGTTTAGACTTGGGTCTCCTTCAAAAGTTTGTCTGTCTGTGTCTGTGTCTCTGTCTCCATGGCTCTGTCTCTCTATATCTCTATCTCTTTCTCTGACACACAGAGATAGGAAATGTAATCATATACACACAGTGAAACCACAGATTGTTAGTAACTTGTTCTTTAAGTGTTCCTGAGGTAGAAAATATTTCTAATAAGTTTTAATTTGATAAATGAGGAATATCTTACAATATGAGTAGTATGAGGATGTCATCCTATGCAGTGACCCTTCTGTCTTTTCTCCCGCTCCCCAGTCATAAAGGCTTTCAAAGGTAAGTGCAGATTAATTTATATTTTAAAGTTTTTTGCTGTATTTTCTTTATTATTTTATATCATATTACAGTACTATAATTATTTTACATGAATATTCTTGTGTTGTGGAATGAACCATCTGAGTTCCACTATTTCTGTTTCTTAAATTTTGATTAACCTTTGGTGCATTTTAGAGACACACAGTGATTACAGTCATTCATGAGGGGGAACCTGTCCCTGTGCGTGATATAGCTTCATGATTCTTTTTTTCCGCCTCCTCTTCTCCTTTCAACTCTCTTCCTCTCCTTATTTACAAAAGCTTTGTTTCCATTTTATTCCTTCTATTCTCTTTTTCCTTTCTTCCTTCCTTTCTCCATCTCTCATCCCTATTCCCCTTCCTTTTGAATATTTTCTGCCTATTTCCCAGTAACTATTGTAAATTTTGATACTTATTTACCTTTTCAGTTTCACACACCTGAGAGACAATGTGATATTTAATGATGTTTCTCTGATTTATTTCATTTGCAAGTATGGCCTCAAGGTACATCTACTTACCTACATTTCTCAGTTAATGGACATTGAATTGTTTTTAAGACTTAGCTATTACAAACTGTGGTGCTATAAAAATGGGTCTTCCATATATTGTTGTAGTATAATGTTTTAAATGCTGTGGTATAATATTTAATGTCTAGAAAGGGAATAGCTCGATCAAGTTAGACCCCTAAACCTAGTTTTTTTCAGGACTCTCCACACTGATTTTCACAATGGTTGTACCAGTGTACACTACCACCAACAGTGAAGAAGGTTTATTTTCCCCCCACATTGCTTGCAGCATTTTTGTTCATTGATTTCTTGATGACAGCCATTCTTTCTGCAATGAGATAGAATCTTAGTGTTGTCTCAATTTGCCTCTGTAATATGGCCAGTGACGTTGAACATTTTTTCATATATTTATTTGCCATTTGTATTTCTTCCTCTGACAAGTGAGAATTCAAGTCAGATGTCCATATTGGGATTGTGCCTTTAAATTTGAGGGGGGTCTGAATTTTTTTAATTATATGTATGTTCTAGATATTAGATCTTTGTCTAAGGGGCAACTGGCTCAAACTTTTTCCAACTCTCTTGATTGTCTTTTCATTCTGCTGGTGATTTCTTTTGCTGTGTAGAAGCTTTTTAATAGAATGAGATCCCCGTTGTTGTTTATTTGTGGTATTTCTCATGCGATCAAGGTTTTATTCATGAAATCTTTGCCTACACCTATGTCTTTAAGAGACGGACTCATCCACAACAGAACTACAGACCAATCTCTCTAATAAGCATAAATGCAAAAATGCTCAGTAAGATACTGACAAACAGAATGCAGAAAAACACCAAAAAGATTATTCACCAGACCAAGTAGAATTCATCTCATAGATGCAGGATTGATGGTTCAGCACACAGAAATCAATAAATGTAATGCACCATATCAACAGAGTCAAAGACAAAAGTCACATAATCATCTCAATAAACATAGAAAAAGCATTTGAGAAAGTCCAACACCAATTCATGATAAAAAAAAAACCTTTTAGAAAAATGGAAAAGAATGTCTATCTCAATCTGTTAAAGATCTATGACAAATGATAGGCCAACATCATACTAAATGGCCATAGTCTGAAAGCTTTCACTCTAAAATCAGGAAAAAGACAGGATGTATACGATCATCACTCCTAGTCAATATACTTCTGGAAACATTAGCTAAAGCAATTTGATAAGAAAAAGAAATAAGGGTAGAAGGGGCCAGGGATTTAGCTTAGTGTTTTAAGCCTCTGCCTGGAAAATGCGAGGTCGTGAGTTCAATCCCCGGTACAAAAAAAAAAAAAAAAAAAAAAAAAAAAAAAAAAAAAAAAAAAAAAAAAAAAAATAAGGGTAGGAAAGCAAGAATTTAAATTATCATTATTTTCAGATGACATGATATTCTACATGGAAAAGTCCAAAACCTCTACCAAAAGCCTTGTAGATTTAATAACAGAATTCAGTAGCTTAGCTGGATACAAAGTCAACAATCAAAAATCAATAGTATTGCTGTATACTAACAACAAATGCACTGACAGAGAAGTTAAACACTTTTCACCATAGCATTGAAAAAAAAAGAAATACTGAGGAATAAGTCTAATCAAGAAAGTAAAAGATCTGATTATTGAAAATTACAATACTCTGTAAAAGGGGGATGAAAAAGATACAAGAAAATGGAAAGATATCCCTTGCTCATGGGTAGAAAACCCAACATAGAGAAAATGGGAATATTTAAAAAATTTTAAACCTGATTTAATGCAATCCCAATCAAAACACCATTAACATACATCAGAGATCTACAGAAAACATCACTAAAATGCATTTAGAACCAGAAGAAACCTAGAACAGCAAAAACAATCCTGGACTACAAAACCAAGGCAGAGTATCACAATCCCTACTTTAAATTACTACTGCATTTCATTTCTTATGGAGGAATTCACTTTAATATACAAGTGTTTTCTGTTTGTTTGTTTGTAGTGTGAGTTGAATTCATGACCTTGCACTTGCCAAACAGGCACTGTATCCCTGGTGCTTTGGATTACAAACATGTTCCTGAAAAGAATTATGATCACAAACCAAGGTTTTACTCTATATTGTGTATGTTAGTATTTAAGACTCCTCAAAAATCCTAAATCCAAAATACTTCTAATACCAAACATTTTGGAAAGTAATACACTGACTTTATACTGATCTGTAATTTCTTCCCTCTGTAATTCACGATTATGTTGGTTCCCACACCTAATGATTTATCTTTAAAGTGAATACTTTTTCCATCTTTTCCTTTATCACAGATCTTACTTCATGGATCATTCACTATCTCATGTGTGGCTCAAAATTTTCTGCTCTTGTTCCTTTCTTGTGAGGAATTAACATCACGTTCCCATGAACTCAGATGGAAGCATAAATTCCATTTTAACTTGACCTTTATAATCTTGTAATTTATTACAGCAACATCTTTTTCTCCTTCATAAAAGAGGTCCAAGATAGTATTTTTATCTTCCAGTTTCACATTTACACACCTATTATTCTCAAAGTGATCTGGCTTCCAGTTCAAATAATTAAGTGAAAAGTAGGTAATAGACTTTGTAGAGATGGGGGCAGAATTTGATGGAGGCAATGAGGTAGAGGGAAAGGAGAAGTATAAATTATCAAGGTGCAATAGATATATACACCAAATCACTAAGATGATTGTAGTTATTATCTATCACAAGTATATAACAGTAAAATATATACATCTGTAAAAATCTATAAATAAAATTCAAAAAATAGAACATTTAAAGTCTCCTCCACATTGCTGGGTCTCAGGAACACTTTCAAATTAGCTTCTTCATTTGATGTCATATGATGCTGTTAGACTACATCATGATCCAGCAAAGACAAGGAAACTATCCCTGGATACCTTGGCATTTGTGTGTCAAAAAACCAAAATCTCAAGACTTTTCTTGGACACTTCCAGACATTCTTTCTCACCTGAACTCTTCCTCCAATTATCTTTGATAGTTGGTATCGCATAATGTTCATTTGTTCAATTTTCTTCTTATCCTAAAAATTTTTCTTGAATGATCTTACATATATGCATGCACTTAAAATTCATCATATATTCTCTTTCTTGGGTTTTAGAACTATATGTATGTTCATATATATATGCATATATTTATATGTGCATTTATATATAAGCATTTTTATACACCTCATCTTCTGAATATCAAAACCTGAATGTATTGCCTCTTTCAACCATTCTTGTTATGTGTATTAATAAGTTGCCAGTGATTTCATTCAGTATCCCAATCACTAGTAATCATGTTACTTGTTTATTCTTCCTATAGCCTGTAATGCAATCAGTCTTAAAGTCATATAAGCTCAGGTCAAAAACACTTCCCTATACCTTCCACTGTTTCCTTAGCTCCCATCTTCTCCGTTTCATAACTCAATTATCTTGAAAACCAACTTGCACACACCTCAGCATTCCAGTCCTCAATATCTTTGTCATTTCACTAGTCTTCCTCAAAATTTTGTTGAATTTAAAGTGCTTACTCTATATTATTAACTAGTACTTTACCTGCCTTGAAAGAATAAAAAAATATGAAATTAAAGTATAGTTGAGAAGTTAGGACTGAAATAAATAGCCAGTGCTGATCAATGCTTGTACTATCCAGAT
>PVJX010041375.1:0-14691 GCA_004027295.1 Dolichotis patagonum
TACCAGTCCGCCATCTTGTTCACAATCCTCCACCCCACTGTTCCTAACCCACGTACTTTGCTCAGTTTTCTGCCTCCTATAAACACCTGCTTCTCCGCATTGAACCTGAAGGATGCCTTCTTCTCCCTACCACTGGCTCCAGTAAGTCAACCCCTCTTTGCTTTTGAATGGACAGACCCTAAGACAGGAAAATTAGGACAATTAACCTCAGAGGTTCAAAAATGTATCAACTCTATTTGATGAGACCCTGAGGAAGGATCTGCAAGATTTTCAGGCAGAACATCCCTCTATCACAGTGCTTCAATACGTAGATGATTTACTACTGGCCACCACAGATTTGGCCTCTTGTCTGGAAGCCACTATTTAGAGACGTGGACAAATTGGGCTATCAAGTCTCTGCAAAAAGGCACAGCTCTGCCTGCCCAAAGTCACTTATCTGGGGTATATAATAAAAAAAGGAAAACGGGCTTTGTCAGACAAAAGCATTGAGGCTATCTTAAAAATCCTTTCCCCAAAGATTCAAGTGAAGTTAGAGAATATCTAGGTGCTTTGGCTACTGCCAGTTGTGGATCCTGGGTTTTGCTGAAATGGCCAGACACTCTACACCTCTAGTGGAAGGGATCCATCTGGACCTTTAACCTGGACTGAGTTAGAGGAACAAGTTTTCAATGATTTAAAACAGGCTCTTGTAAGTGCTCCAGCCCTCGCTCTCCCTTAGCCAAATCTTTCCAATTACATGTGGCCGAGAGTCATGGGATAGCAAAAGGAGTCTTAACCCAGTACCTAGGACCCAGGAAGAGGCCTGTTGCCTGTCTTTTCTGGTGATTAGACCCCATGGCTGCAGGGTGACCAAATCGCCTACAGACAATTGCAGCCACTGCAATACTCACCAGGGAAGCCACTAAGTTGACTTTTGGTCAGAGACTCCAGAGAGTGGCCCCACATGCTGTGGAGACACTCCTGATAGATGGCTTTCCAATGCTTGCATTTTCCAATACCAAGCCCTATTACTTGACACTGACTGCATCAACTTCTGCCCTCAATCCAGCGACTCTTCCACCAGATGATGACCCTTCAATGCTGATACATAATTGTATGGATATTATTGACTCCGTTTCAAGCCTGCCAGCTGACCTGACTGATGTCCCACTTGCTCAGCTTGAAGCCATCCTTTTCACAGATGGCAGCAGTTACCTCCACCAAGGTACTCAAGTGCAATGAACCCTGAAACTGAGGTAACATGGGCCCAAGCTTTAGGGTCAAAAATTTCAGCTCAGTGGGCAGAACTGATAGCCCTTACTCAAGTCCCAAGATGGGGACAAAATAAATCTATAAATATATATATACAGATAGTCAATATGCTTTTGCTACTGTCCATATACATGAGACCATTTATCAAGAAAGAGGACTATTAAACTCAGCGGGAACAATGATCAAAAATGCCCTTGAGATCTTAGACCTCCTGGCTGCTATTTGGTTGCCTCAAAAAGTTGCCATTATATATTGTTTGGGGCACCAATGAGAAGACATCCCAATAGCTTGTGGAAATGCCCTCACTGATAAGACAGCCAGGGAGGTGGCATTAAAACCAGTGGGGCCCTATAATGCTCCTCCCAGCTCGCCCATCACCCAAGCTACTCAAGTCATCCTATTCAGATTCAGACTTGAGACCAGCCAAAAGCCTAGAAGCCCAACTTTCACCAGAAAGCTGACAGATCATTGGCCCCCAGCTCATCCAAGAGACCCATCGGGCCACTCACTTGGGGGAACCAAATTGGCCAAGTAGAGACTAAAGAGATCGCCAAAAATGCTCACAACATCTTCAAGTAAACCCTAAGCTGACCACCACTAATGTATGAAAGAGACAATAAAGATTTAACCTAAAGACTGTTGAGAGATAGACTTCACTGAAATGCATCCAGTAAGAAGAGGACATAAATATCTCTTGATTCTTGTAGACACACTCACCAGATGGGCTGAAGGATTTGCCACTCAGACTAAATCAGCTCTCATACTAGCTAAGAAACTCTTCTCTGAGATAGTGCCTCAATTTGGTTTGCCCACCTCCCTGAGGTCCAACAATGGCCCACCTTTCATAGCTCAGATCACTCAAAATTTAGCCGCAGCTTTAGAAATCAATTAGAAATTACATTGTGCCTACGAAACTCAAAATTCAAGCCAAGTAGAGAGAACAACAGAACCATAAAAAAACTATTTCAAAATTGGTTCTTGTGACTGGCAAAAACTGGATAAGTCTCCTTCCTTTTTCCCTAGTGCGTGTGAGATGTACCTCCTACCTCCAGGGCACTACTCCTTCTGAGGCCTTAGACGGCCAACTGCCATCTTTGATTCACCATGTCCAAAATGCTAAGTTGGTTGCTCTCACTAGTGGGGAAGTTGTTAAGTCCTGGCAGGCTCTCCAGCCCCTTCTGCACTCAATCCACTGATTGTTCTGGGACAACTAAACTGTTCCTGAAAGACTTGATGACCCCCTGGCAGCTCAACCTGGTGATCAAATCTACATCAAAAGAAGGCAGAGGCCTGCTGGGAAGGACTCTATGCAGTCACCTTGAGTACTCCCACAGCTGTCAAGGTTGCCAGAAAGCCATTAGATTCATCACTCCCACTTCAAGCCTGCAAGACCAGAGACTCCAGCTCAGTGGACTATGTATAACTAATATCAAACCCAGATTGTAAACACCTCAAACCTTGATTCTGGTTCATCATGATGATGGGGCAAAGACCTGAGTCCCTCACTTTGGGTAACATTCAGGGCTCTGGACTTTGTATTCAGTCTGTAATTTTCCCCTTGAATCACTCCCCATTTCAAATCAATTGTAATTCAACTGTGTATGTACAAAATGTCTCTTACCCTCTGAACCAACATTTAGTCTCCCCGCTGGGAACTTTGTTTGCCTGTACAAAAGGCCTCACCCCTCGCTCTCCTCTGGCTGTCCTTACTGGATCTAACCCTGAACTTTGTAACTCATGTTCTTCCGTAAGTATACTACTATTCTGGGAAAAACAGAAACAAAAACAAACAAAAAATATGGGGTTACTCACAAAAAAGAGGGCCCCAGTCCTAAATCCTGTCATTTTGGGATTAAAAGCAACTAGTTCCACAGCACTAGAACCACAGCCCTCGTAATGGGAGACCAAAATTACCGGATACTAAGCCAGAAATAGATTGTGATCTAGCACACTTACACAAAACGTTCATCGCCTGGAGGAGTCTCTACACTCCCTGGCTGAGATGGTCCTTCTGAACAGGTGAGGTCTAAACCTTCTATTTTTAAAATGCTGGGGAAGGGGTGTCTATGCCTAGGCCTTGGTAACTTGTTGGTTTTAGTTATTAAAAACAGTCTTAATCAGCTCAGAAAGCACCTAGCTGGTCGGCAAAATGAGAGACATCAATAGAGTTGACATAAGAATTTATTCTCCACCACCCCATGGCTGACCACCCTACTCCCAGCTCTGAAGAACCCCCGGTTTTACTTTTGCTGGCCAGTCCTATTGGCCCCTACATGATAAACTGTTTAATGCTTTATAACCAAAGCCGAGTCCAATTTATTAAATTAATGGTTATACAGTCCCAATACCAGGATTCGCAAATTATAGATAAAAATTATAACTTTTAGAAAAAATGACCAGGAATCAAGGATTTGATTCATATACTAAAGCCAGTGGGGGAATGATACCAAATAATGTAATGAGGTTCTAGGAAAACATGAGCAATTCAAATCTGAATGTAGTAGAAACAAAGACATTGTAAGGTGAGAACAGAAATTCATGATATTGTTGGCTGGGCATGCTGGTACACACCTATAATCCTAGCACTCAGGAGACTGAGGCAGGAGCATTGCTGCAAATGTGAGGCCGGGTTACATAGTCACTTCCAGGCCAAGCTGAGCTATAAAGGAAGACCCTTTCCCCACCCACTACAACCCCTGAAAAGAAAGCAATCAAAAGTTGCCCTGAGAAAGAAATCAAGAACACAATCTCATTCACCATAGCTTCAAAAAAGAAACAAACAAGTGCCTAGGATTGAACATAACTATGGGAGGGAAAAATTCCATCTCTTAGCTACTTTTCTCCTTGCAGAGACAAATATCTGACACAGAAAGTAAAGGAGGAATTGATCTGGCTCACATTTAGTAGAGTTCGCAGTCCTTTGTCAGCTGAGACAGCAGAGGGGCATCAGAGAGAACTAGTCCATGGCAAAGTAGGGCAGACAGCAAGGAGCAAGGGAGTCCTTGCAAGGCTCTTTCTTGTCCTTTATATCTGTACCCAGGATGCCCACCCTTAGGATGGGTAGCACTCATGCAGAGGGTGGGTCTTCCCATTACTCATGCTAACCAATCCTCAGCAGACTAAATTAGTAACCTCACACCCTTAATCCCAGCCACACACTCTTCATCCCAGCATGGCACACTCTACATCCAGTCACCTCAGAACATAGAGGCCTTGCAGGGAAATCTAGGTACAACAATAACGTAACACCTCTATAACAAAAAATTGTAGTACTGTGAAAGGAGTTTAAAGTAACATCAGAAAATGGGAAGATATATCCTGGTTTGGATAAGCAGAACCAACATCATGCAAATGATCATGCTACCAAAAATTACATGGAGATTTAATACAATTTCAATCCAAATATCAACAGAGTTCCTTACAGAAGTAGGTAAAAATAATCCTTTTTTTCATTTTTGGAGACATGGCCCCACTGTGCAGTTCATGCTAGCCTTGAGCTCCCTCTGCAGTTCTCAAGCTGATGGCAATCCTCCTGCCTCAGCTTCCCAAGTGCTAGAGTTATAAGTATTACTGCTTTTGTCTACATGTATCTCCAAGGCCTCATGTGGTCATAGGTGGGCCTTTCTGAGGAGTGGCTGCATCTGGAATGTGATGCTGGAACTGATGCATGGTTCTGTTGCTCAAGGGCACTAGAAATAAGGGAGGGAGGCCACATGTCCTCAGCAGCCTGGTTAGGATACAGGGACAGAGAGAGCCGTGCTCATGCAGAGCCTGATAGCGTGCTGCATGGAGATGGACGTTGAATCCCAAGCGGCACTGGACCTCAGAAGTTGGAAGAAGCCGGGAACAGGGGTCCTCCAAGGAAAGCTGCAAGGAGGAAGCAGTGTCCGTCCAAAGAAAAGTCACGGGAGTCACAACACTCGCAGGACTGTGGGGGTGGAGCCTCCCAAGGCCTGGGAGGTCACAGCTTGTCACAGATTGCTGGTGGATGCTGGGAGGGAACCTGTAGCACATCACGTTTTTCTTGCTGGGTTCTGGTCTTGCTTTTTCCCCACTGTTTGCTATTCCCTTGTATGTAACCTTTGGGATGGAAATGTCTGTCGGTACCATAGGGGTGAAGCCTCCCATGCTGTTAGGAGTTCTCATCTTGCCACAGATTTATTTTATTTTATTTCATTTTATCTGTGTTTGTATTATTTATTTTTATATTTATTTAGAGACAGAGTTCACTATAAAGTTCGGGCTGGACTGGAACTCACTATTTAGTCCAGGCTCTCCTGGAACTCACGCTGATCTTCCTGACTCAGCCTCTGGAATGCTGGGATTATAGGGGTGTGTCACCAGGCCTGGCTCTTGTAACAAATTCTGTTTTAGCTAGTTTTCTCATCACTGAGAAAAAATATCCAAAGGGATATCCAAAGGGAAGGAAGGAAAGGCTCATTTAGCTCACCCTTGGGAGAGGTTTCAGTCCTTAACTGGCTGGCTCCCAGGCAGGATGGTGTGGCAGACAGGCCACCAGGGGAGACACTGGGATTCAGTGTGTGACAATGGGACTAAGGAGGTGAGCTTGCCATGCACTAGTTCTCTTCCAAGGTGCCCCTCTGCAGCCTCAGCCTCCCTTGCAGTCAGCTGATAACAGACTGAAAACTCTGCCAAATGGGAGCCCAATGAATTCCTGCTTTACTTTGGGTGTCAGCTATTTGGTCTCAACAATGGAAAAAGCAGCTAAGTCATGCGAGTCTTTCCCTCCCTTGGGTATGTTGAGTCCTAGGCAGATGTGTGTGTGTGTTTTACCTTGGCCCTTTTTTGGGGGTGTATTTGTTTGTTTCTTGAGTCTACTGTGAATACAATGGGTTCCCTGATGTCTGTCTCAGTGGGTTCATTGCTAGCACACAGGAAGTGTTCTGATTGATTTGGGATTTTGCGGTGGGTGTGGATGATGTGGGACAGGGTCTTCCTATAAGATTCAGGCTGTTCTTGAAGTCACTATGTAGCCAAGGTTTGTCTCCAATTTGAAGTAATCCTCTAGCCTCAGCCTCATGATGCAGGGATCACAAGCGCGTGAAACTATGCCTCAATGATATTTTTGCTTTCTAATTGCATAGCTATGATTTTATTTCCTCATTTTGGTAAATTCTACTACATGTTCATCAAATTTTTTTATGTTTCAGAAAAAGGAAGACTTTGTTGCATTGATCCTTTGTGTTAACACGTGCATTTTGAGCTCACTTTATAGCCTGTGTATCCCTGGATCTCCCCTTCCAGGAGAGGTAGATGGTAAGAAGAAACACTGGAATTTTTGTCCTGTGAAGTATTTCGCTTAGAGACATGCTGAGTAGGATACAATGACACCACGGTCCACTTCTAGTGGTTCTAACTATTTATCACAGTCATATGTAACTGAGCCTGACATTTTCCTCTTTCATTTGTCCCTAGGAAATTCCTAGGGAGTAATAAGTAAAGATAGAAAGAGGACAGAACTATGGCAGAAGTCGGCACACTGGAGAGTATAACTCATTTGGTCATGAGATTGACTTGTGCCTTAAAACACCATTCACACACAGCTGACCTGGTCATTTGCATCTCATTTTTGTTTGAAAGTACAAGAATGGTAGGTGCACCTGACCTTGTGGTGTTATGAGCCAGTTATCACCTGGTTGATGATTAGATCAGGTTATATGCTACCTACTATGTTTCCCTTGTGGTTTTTGGTCTCCATTAAGTAAGCTGAAAGCTTCTAGTGGAGAATTGTCACTTGTATTAAAAGAAAATTCTTGTTTATTGAATGCAGAAGAGATTGGCTTAAGACCCCCAAATTGTAATCCTCAAACTTCAGTACACACTGGGGTCATGTGGGGTTCATGTGACAATGCAGAGTCAATTCAGTAAGTTTGGTCTGGGCCTGGGAATGTGCATGTTCAGTGAAACCCAGATATTGTCAGCTCCCCTTATGGGCTCCAGTGTGTCCTCTTCTGGGAGTGTGGCTCCATCAGTGGTTTTCTAAGTATGACTCCCTGACATATGTCTGGCTCCAGATTCTTAAGTGACTGTGGCCAGGTGATTTCAAATTTGAGGCCAGCTTTGGTGGCATAGTGAGACCCCAGCTAGAAAACAAACAGCAACAAAAAGCTATTCATGCTCACAGTGTGGTTTTCTTCCCCTGGAATTAATATCATCTGGCAATTTACTAGAAAAGCCTATGTTAGAACCTCACCTCCCAAATGGACTGAATTCAAAATTCTGAGATAGAACCAAAAATCTTCTTAACCCTCAACATTCCTCCCCATGTAATCCCGGCACTTGGGAGCCCGAAGCAAGAGCATCACTGTGAGTTCCAGACCAGCCTGGGCCACAAAGTCAGGTCAAGGCCAGTTTGAACTGCATAATCACACCATTTCTAAAAGAAACAAAAGCATAGCAAAAATAATCAAGTTTCAAAATAAATGTTTAACCACTGTCATATTGAAATTGGATGAATTAAAAACAAAGGAAGATTGAGGATGTGACAAACTGACCTGATGGTACCTGCATAGAATCTCAGCTACTGTCTCTTAAAAATAGCTGGTCCCTGTGATACATAACTGGTCCCTATGATGGTAGACTGTTAAAATATTAAATAAATATAACTCTCCTGTCTGTAAAACGAGCTCAAGATCTTCGAGCTGCTAATGACCCTATGACTGCCCATGCCCTCTTGGACTGTTCTGGTTTCTATGTGCTGACTCACACTGTGAGTCCCTGGGAGAGGTCAGTGGCCTACCTGTCTAAACATCAGACTCGGTGTCAAGGAAACGACCTCCCATGTGGGCACTTGCTGCAACACCCTTCTTCATCAAGGAGGCGAGCAAACTGCCTTTGGGACAGTAAGACCAACGGTCCTGTGGTGGCTGTGAAGACAGCATCCAAAGGCAAGGGGAAACCCAGTCTCATCACGGCCAGGTATAGCCAATTTCTTGACACCTTTGAAGACCATGAAGTGTTGGTAAATAGTAGGTTTGGAGCCGGAGGATGTCTTACCAGCTTTGAAAACAATGAAAACAGAGAGTGGATGAATCAGTGCCTGCGTGGCTGCTATGACTATGGGAACATGGGACTGATAACATGCAGGTGAGCCCACAGGAGATGTCCCAATAGCCAGCGTAGCCAGCACTCCCTCTGTGAGATGGGCTCTGCAGGATGTGCAGAGGACAAGCCTAGAAGCAGATAATCAGACTGTGATACATTGGTTGATGGCAGATGTCTGCCTGCTTTGGGAGCATCCAGGTGCCCTGCCTGGACAAGGCTCTATGTAGACCTTGAAACTGTGCTCTGTGAAATGGGCATGCGGCCTGTGAAGTTCTCGGTGCAGTGCCATAGCCCGGACGTGGAACTGCTGATGGCAAGCATGGAGGACCTGCTCCTGGGGCCTGAGCTGACTGCACGATCAGTAAGTGGCAGCCTCTCTAGCCCTGTTACAGAGCACCCCGCCCATGAGGCAGTTGATGCCTTGGCCAGGATCCGAAACATGGAAGTGAAGTACTGTTCCCAAAACAAGATCTATAAAACTTGCACCAGCAAAGGGAAAAAGGAAAGAAGGAGGATCCTGGCAAATGGGGCCATGCCTGCAAGGACAGGGACACTGAACATCAGTCAGCACGAGATCTGAATGGGCCATCTGCCTTCTCTCTGAGCGACAGGAAGTTAGACGGGAGCCTTTGGATATGTAGCTGACTTTGGACACAGGTATGACCCAAGCAGCGATATCAACTGGCAGGCCATGGCCAAAAGGCCAAGAAGTTCTGTGGAAGCACAAAGAAGTCACCCTGGACTACTTTAAAAAAATTTTTTTTTATTTTAAAGAAGATAAAATCAGGAAAAATAAAACAGAATAAAATCAACCAAAATAAACCAGTATAAGAGATACAGGATTTCAAAACCTTACTAAAGTTACAATAGTTACCACAAAGCCTTTTGTTGTCTACAAAATAGCTGCAGATATTTTCCAACATAGGGAAAATCAAGCAGAACAGAATAGAATATAAACAACAAAAACAAAACAATGAATGCGATAAAGGACTTCAATACAAGCCAATAGTAAATGCAAAATGGCTACCATAATTTGTCTTGCTATCTTTTAAACAGCTGCTCATGTCATCAGATTTACCATAATGAAACAAAACAGAAGAGAATAAAACCCAACTGAACAAAACAATGGAAATGATATGGTTTCCAGGTGGGGATCGCTTCCTGGTGAGGCCTGGTTCTCTCCCTGTGCAGTCCACGAATGGCGCTGACTCACAGACAGAGGCCTATTTCTGGCTGTCCACACTCTGGCAGTGTTGAGTGCATGGCCCACTGGACTCCTTTATCCTGATTAGAAGACAAACTGAGGTCCCTGTGTCTTAGCAGTCCTACAGCACTGGCGGCCACATGAGATATTGGCCATTTGCTGTGCCCCCCAAACTATGCAGCACACACTAACTTTGATGGACACCAGAATGGATTCACAGTTTGTATACAGTAACCCAGACCACTTTACATGATCTGCTGTGCACACAAAAAGGTATAGAGGTCACCACATGACAGTCCAGAAGACACATGGGACTTTGGGTTTCAGGTATTTGCCGCCTGTGCTTGTATGATGTTTATGTTTTCCTGGGTGCTGAATCCATAATGGGGGTGCTTGGCTCTGCACCAGGCAGGGAGAATTCCCGTAACCAATTTATGGCTTAAAAACCATTTTATCAGGGCATTCACACCACACAAGGCTGACTCACCTACAGGCCATGGAGCCCAGACAAGGGACCATCCAAATGTGAGCACAAGGCTATTTTCACAGCCCACATCTGTGTCCTGGCTGAGTGGCCAAGGAGAAGACATGGAGCTGAAAAGGTACAACAGAAACACACTTATGGCTTTGGCCACAGTCATAAAAGGGAGCTGAGAGATGGTGTCCCTGGGCTGAGAAATGGAGCACTAACTAACCAAGACACAGCATCCAGATAGGGAGCTCAGAAATGTGCTACCAAGCCAGAGATTGTGATGCCACAATCCCTTGACTTTGATGCCGAGAATTGCCTTTTCTATTTGAGTTATCTTCTGGGTCCAAGTGAATTTTAGAGCTGTTTGCTCTATTTGCGAGGTATGTAAATGCCATTGTGATTGGGATGGCATTAAATTTGTATAACAAGTTTCACTCGGTTGTTTCTTCCTCTCCATGATCAAGGGATGCTTTTCCTTTTTCTGATATCCTCCTTGATATCCTTTCCCAGAGTACTGAATGAAATTCCTAATACCTAGATCTTTTATTTCCTTTATTAGATGGACTCCTAAGTATTTCCTCCTTTGGATACTTTTACTTTTATAGTATTTTTAAATATTCTTTCAAAAGGAACAAAACCAAGTAAAACTAAACAAAGTAAAGCTAATCAAAAGAAAATAATGAGAACTACACAGATGCTTTGAGGAAGAGTGTGGTTTACCTAATTTCTCTCTTGGTGAGCTTTTAGTTTATTTATAGCAATGCTATTGGTTTTTGAGTGTTGAGTTTGTATCCAGCTATGCTACTGAATTTGGTTAATTAATGTAGAAGTCATTGGTGGAACTTTTGGAGATAATCTATGTAGAGCATCATGTCATCTGTAAATAATGATATTTTCATGTCTACCTTTCCTGTTCTTATTCCTTTTATTTCTCTGTCTTGTCTAATTTATCTGGCTAATGTTTCCAGAACTATACTGAGTAGGAGTGGTGATAGTGGACATCCTTGTTTTGTTCCTGAATTTAGGTTGAAAGCTCTAAGGTTTGGCCATGTAGTATGACGTTGGCTCTTGGTTTGTCATTGATAGATTTTGTCATATCGAGGTAATGACCATGTATTCTGATTTTCTACAGCATTTTTGGTTTTTATCATGAATGAATTTGGATTTTGTCAAAAGAATTTCTGCACCAATTGATATGATCATGTGGTATTTGTGTTTGGCTCTGCTGATATTTGTTTTACATTTATTGATCCACATAGCTTGAACCTACATACCTGTGATGACTCCCACTTGGTCATGATCTATAATCTTCTTGATGACTTGCTACATTCTCTTTGCTAGTATATTTATTGAGTATTTTTGCCTCTATGTTGATTAGGGACATTGGCTTGTAGTTCTCTTTTTTGGTTAGTATTTCTCAGACTTTGGTGTCAAGGTTAGACTTCCACTCAGGAATGAATTTGGGAATATTGCTTCCATTTCAATGTCATTAAATAGTTTGAGGAGTATGGGTATTAAGTTTTCACTAAATTTCTTATAGAACTCCAGTGAATTCCTCAGGATGTGCTCTATTCTTTGCTATAAGTTTTTATTTACATTTTCAATCTCATTAACTGATACTGGGATTTTCAGAATTTGTATGTTTTCTTGATTCAGCTTTGGGAATTGATATGTATCTAGGAATCTACCGATTTCTTCTGTTTTCCCTCCCAGGTGACAAAGCATTTTTGAAGTAGGTGTTGATGATGGGAATTTCCACAGAATCTGTAGTGATTTCTGTCTTTTCATTCTGATATAGGGGAATGAAACTCCCAATGTACTATGTTCGCGAGATCATGTTGTCTAAAATTGAAGAATGAATTTTAGGAGCAATGGAAGTTAAGAGTAGAATATATTTATTGAGAGAAAGAAAGCTTTGTCTGAAGAGAGACAGAAGGGGTGGCCCTGAAGCAAGGCTAGCAGATCTCTGTAGCTGCTGGTTTCAAACAGGAGCCTAAAGAGAATTCTTTCTGTGGTCTGTTGGCCATTTCAGAACTTTGGAAATGGAATGGTCAGTTCATCAGAAAGAAATAGCAGGTGAGTATGCCGGACTTTAGGGGGCCTAAAGGGGAGAGACCCTAATATAAATAAAAAAATTTAAATAAATAAATAGAGACAGAAGGGTTCTCAAGTGGGTTGCAAGGACTCTGTCTTTTCCAGGGACTTTTATAGAGTAAAAAAATGGGGCGAGAAGGGTTCAAGGTGAGAGAAGAGTGGGAACTCACAAAGCAGATGGGCATAAGGTGGGACATAACTCTAGCCAATAAGATCAATAGTTCAGGTAAAATTGACTATACTGGGGAAAAATGGGGAAGCTAGTCACATAGAAATCAGGCATTCTTAAGGAGCAATGACTCTTCCCTAGGGGGATGGAATTGTGACTCCAGGCTTCCTCAAGGTGATGGGAACTATTTAGAGTATCAGTCCTTAGGATGTGGATGCATTTGTTCCATCCTTTCTCCTGAGGCCTAGCCCACAGCAGGAGGTGTCTGTCTCCCCCACAGTCACAAACTATCTGGGCTTCTGCCCTGGCTCCATGGAGGACCTAGCCCTGTCTAACTGCCTGTAATATTTCTAACTAACTCAGCTGCCTGCAACACTACCAGGGTAGTAATGTCCTGGGTATGACTTTTCCTGACCATGTGATTCAGGAGCCTTTGGAAAGTCTCCTGTAAAAAATTTGGAAAGGATCAAAGATGTCAGCTGAAAAATAGCACTGGAATTTGGTAGGCAGCATTTGCTGAGGGATTGTGCTCAGTGCTCAGAAAACCAGGGAGCCAGTAAAGACAAGGCTTGCGAGATTTAGCTGGGAAAAAGGACTGCAGTGGCTTTTGGGCTATAGAAAATGTGTGTTCTGACTTGGCAGAAAGTGTGTCTGCATTTTACTCATGTCCAGAGACTTTAACTGAGGCTGGGATTCAGTGGGGCAGACTGACTAATCTGGCAGAAGAAATTTCTCTCTGTTTCTCTGCCTCCACCGTTTGTTGTCATTTTGTTTCCTTCTTGAGAGGAGGTCTCCGTGTGTAGTTCAGGCTGGCACTGAATTCACCATGTAGCTCAGGTGGGCCTCAGACTCTCCTGCCTGAGCCTCCTGAGTGCTGGGATTCCAGGAGTGCACCACCAGGCCCAGCTAAGAAAGTTCAAGCCAGTCTAAAATTGAGGTGGTGGCATGGCTGCTGTTGGGGGATTGTAGCCCTATGAACTGACATGAAAAATCAAATAAATAAGAAATCAATTGTTCTGGGGGAACTTAGTTTACAACTCTCACAAAGACATAGACCAATCAGATAAAAACTCAGCTAAAAAGAAATATTAGAACTGAGCCAAACCTGTGAACAAATGGACTGAGACGATGTTTATAGAGTGTTTCCCCATACAACATCAGAATACACATTCTTCTCAGCTGCACATGAGATGCTCTCTAAAATAGACCATGTACTAGCCCACAGAACATACTAAGGAAAGCAAAGGAACTGAAATTATCCCATGCATATGAACCTACCATAGTACATTGAAATTGGAAATTAATGTGAAAGGAACTGGAAAACCTCCGTAAACACATAGAAATTAAATAACACCCTCCTGAACAACCAATGGGTCACAGATGGAATTCAAGAAGAAATTAAACAGTGTCCACAATCAAACAAAAATGCTGATTCAGCATACCAGACCTTGTGGGATACACTAAAAGCAGTCCTCAGACGGATATTTGTGATGGGGAATTCTCACATCAGGAAAACAGAATGAGCACAAACAAACAAGCTAATCTTGCACCTTAAGCTTTAGAAAGAAGAGCAAGTCAATCCCAAAGATCATGGGGGGTGGGGAGAAAATTATAAAGACCTGATGGGAAATTAAAGCAATTGAGACTACCAAAAGAATAAAAAGAGTTAAGGAAGCAAAGAGTTGGTTCTTAGAAAGAATAAATAAAATTGATAAGCCCTTAGCCAATCTTACCCCAAAAAGAGGAAAGAGAAGATGTTGGGAGCCACTGAAGCTGGAAACTGGCCACAGCTGCAGGGCTGGAGCCTGAGCATTCCCAGCACAAAGAGCACCTGGGGCAGCCTCAGGAAGAAGCTGCTTCAGCCCATAGGAGGCCACCCCCAAGACAATCTGGAGAGTGGCTTGCTAGGACAACAGGGGGTCCCGTGACACTAAGTTGCTAAAGGTTTAAATAAGTGCCCCTGCAGTGAAGAACCTGCACCTTTCCTCCCATCAGGAGGATAAGGGCTCCCCACCTGACCCCAGCTTTGCCCCTTCTTATTTTTCTCATTCTCTCCCAGTCCTTCACACCAAGAACTTCAGGAATATCTTGGGTGTTGGCAGAAGGACCCATATTTGTGCACTGAAGAATGAAAAGAGTGAAATCAGTATAGATCCTGTGGAAATTCCCAAGATCATCCATACTTACTTCAAAAATCCTTCCTCACCTAGGAGGGAAAACAGAGAACAAATGGCTTGATTCTGAGATACATATTAATTCTCAAAGCTGAATCAAGAAGATACACAAATTCTGAAAAACCAATATCAGTTAATGAAACTGAAAGTGTAAATGAAAACTTAGAGTGAAGAAAAGCCCAGATCATGATGGATTCTCTTCAGAGTTCTATAGGAAATTTAGAGAAAACTTAACAATCATACTCCTCAAACTATTTAATGA
>PVJX010041376.1:0-14691 GCA_004027295.1 Dolichotis patagonum
AAATTAGAGAAGAGGATATGTGATTCTGATATCTTGTGTTAGTTTCCAACCGGATGACTAAAATCCTAGAAGTTCCCTCCTCTGTGAAAGCTGCTACTCAGGGGAGATTCACTTATGCCTTGGATATTGGATATTTTATCTGTTTATTTGATGATTGGAATTTTCTGCCAATTATTGATCTCTGCTACTCTTGTAAACAACTTAAGTGTCTGATACAAGTGAGTTTATAATATAGACTGTATTTTTACCCATTAACAGGTACTTCATATACTGTCTGATGTCTTTCTCAAGCTTTTCTGCATTTCTAACAGCAGTATAGAACCTGCCCAGAGAGTGATCACATATTAAGGTGCATCCGGTCCACGTACAGTGAAATAAATTGACGAATTGGCAATTAATATCTTCCCACACATCTATTGTCATGAATTTATCCCATCCCCTACTTTTATAAAAATGGTTCATACTTGTGGAGTAATTTTAACATTTGTTAATCTAACAAATAGATACGTTTCATGATGTTTAATACCATTTGGTCATGCATACTAACTACTTGAAGGCATGTACTAGAAAAATTTAAAACTTCAATGAGTAATGTCAGTTACGGCATCCTCATATTTTCAAGACATGTGAAAATCAACCACCATCTCTAAAATAAGAAGATTAATAATGCCAGTGAATTACCATCTATTTCTGGACATGTCTGTGCATAACGTCTCACTTATCACAGTTACACTGCAAGGTGTAAGTGATTTTTAATTTTTGTTGCAAAAATCTAAGTGTTGTGCTAATTTTCAGGATCAGATTAAGTTGATGCAAAGGTTGCTAATACTCACCATGTTTCAGTTACAAGGATGATACTTCATAATCATGACACATATTTGTTTTAAAATGTATAATAGTACTATCGCAATAGCCTAGTAACCAGACAGCTACATACACCAACAGTGACAATGTTATAGGTCCTTCACAGTTATGAACCCATTTAATCATGGAAATAGCTCTCTTGGAGGAAAAAGGATGGCTATTCTTATTTTAAACATTAAAAAATAGAGGCAAAATAAAGGTAAGTAATTTTCTCAAATTCTTATAAACTGGAGCGGAGGGCAGGTATTTAACCCATGTCTAACTCCAAAGTTCACGGTCATAATAATGATGATAGGTGCTTAACTATGGTAAGTGCTTTCACATTCATTATTTTATTTGAGCCCATCAAACTTTATGAGAGGGGTAGATTAAGCATTCGCTCACTTTACAGGCAATGAAATGGAGGTGTAGACATGCATGGAGCTGGTGAGTAGCAGGGTGATATCTTAAGCTTGGGTATTGTGCCCTCTGTGCACATGTTTCCTATTATAACATATAGGAAGTTATATAAAGCTTGAGTAACGGAAGGGCCATGGCATGTGATTATTTGTAAAATAATACACAAAGTCCATCCTCTACTCTTGGTTCATTTGTATCAGCTACACTGCATTTCCCTGAAAGTGTATGAAAAGATTGAAACAAGTCCTTTTATCTCCTTGAATCTGTTTTCTCAAGAAAATCTACCTAATATTAGCCATTTTACAGATTTGATATTGACAGCAAAAGAAATAAAGTCTGGGAATATTTTCTTTCTGCTTTGTTGAGAGAATTATGGGACTTGACACTATTTTAGAATGAAAAGTCTAATTCTTAACTTCAAATAAGTTTATCAGTTTATGGAATAGAGCACTACTTGAATAATGAACAACAGTGTGTGATATGTACTGCAGACATTTAGCAAAATAAATGTGACTGAGGGATAATATTTTCAAATCAATTTTAAGAAATGGTAAACTGAATCTTTAGTTATAAACTTTCCAAGAAAACAGACAGCTTGTAGGTGAAGGTAGCAATGTAACTCTGTGATTGCTGTAGATTTCTTAACTAGCTATCTTGGAATAAAAATGTATGTACAACAACCTTCTGTGGATCCTCAAAGTGTTTTATAAACATCTTTGTTTCTAAAAAACAGTAACTGGTTTCCTATTTAGTGCCTGACATCCACCATTTGGTACTATTTTTTAGTTGATAGCTCACATCTCCAAGAATTCACTGTAAAAATAACATGCAAACTCCTGGAAAGAGAGATACTATAAATCCCTAAGTAGCATTACATATTTTCATGTATACATTTATCAACTTGTTATTTAATAACTAACATGAAATAAGAAACTAAAAATGTGCAAAACAAATATTGAGGGCTCACAGCAGAGGAATACTAACTGTGGTCAGAAGTTCTGGAAAGCTGTTTGTGATAAATAGGAATGGATTCAGTATAGTGGGGGAAAAAGCTGAAAATCTACTGGTGGCAATTCAATAAAAGTCACTTTTCCATCTTATATTTGAATATTTATAACCACTCAGGAAGTACAAAGCATGAAGATGATGAAACAGAGTATCAGTTTCTTTTTTGTCTCTTAGCTGTCAACTTGACTGGCTTGAGAGTTACTTAGAAGCTGATTAAATGCTGCCTATGTCTGGGTGGTCATAGAAGCATGATCTTTGATTCTATATGTGCTCTCTGTCCCTTTCTTTTTGCTAATTTTCTCATGTTCTGCTTCCACAGTGAACTAAGCATCTGTGTTGGCCTCTTTTCTCTTGTTGCTGAGGCAAAATATTTAACACCCAAAATGAAGGAGAGAAACATTTATTTAGTTGACAGTTTTTAGAGGTTTCAGTCCTTACGCAGCTGGTTCCAAGGCAAGATGAGTAAGGGACAACTGTTCATGGGGACTGCAAGCAACAAGATCAAAAAGGGAACAGGGGGCAAAAAGTGGAAAGCACGCCTCCTTATGTTGTATGCCAGCTACCTGCCCCTGGGCAAGTGCAGCATTCACATTGCCAGTTCAAGTTCTAGACAACAAACCAATCATAAATGCTAGACTCAGTTGCCTTCAAAAGGTCTGCCCCCATGACTGCATGAGCCTTTGGGAGTCATTTAAGCACAAACCATAACAGCATCTTTGTTCTGCAATGACTTGCTGCCCTGTATTTGTCTTAGTGTCAGGCAAACCATGGGCTGATATCTCTGAAACAGTGGGCCAAATAAACCTCTGCTTCTGTAAGATGTAGGTGTCAGGTATGTTTTCCAACAATGCTAAAGCTGAGCAATACACAAAATTGCTACCAAAGGAAGCAGTCTTTGTTGTAACTGTATCTGACTGTTAATTCTGAAACTTTGGAACTGGTGTCTAGAAAGAATTTGGAAATGTTTGGAGATTTTGGCAGGTAGATGTTTGGCAGGTAGAGAAATTTAAGAATGTTGTAAGCAGAATCTAATGAGTATTTCTGGTCAGGTCTCAGAAGACCATAATATTGATAAAAACACACAAAGTAAAAGACAGGCTCATGAAGTTTTTTTTTAAATTTTATTTAAAGAGAACAACAAAACAAAACAGAAAAAAAGGGTAGCAACAATACAGAATTCCAAGGGAAAAAAGAAAAGAACAAAAAAAAACTAAGAAATCACTGCTTGATGAATTATATACATACTGTTCCACGATCTAACAAAAACAATAATATGGTCCTCCATCTTACACACTTAAACATATACACAGTTATATCCTTTAGAGCACTAGACTCTATTGTTTACTATTGAAAAATACCATCTTGGTTGAAATACCAACATGTATTTCAAAAATACCTTGCTTGAAGTCATATACTATATTTTGTTCATTCTTAGAAATATCTGCATTATGGTCAATCTCTAAGACTCCAAGGTTTAATTTAAAAGCTGTAATAGAGTTGATTTATTGGGGGGGATTTTAAGGCAGTCAGATGTTGAGATTGTGACACAGACACTGCTAGCTAGTTCAACCAGACTTATAGTTAGGGTCAGAATCCCAAAATAGAAAAGAAAGAATTTAAATTTTTTAAATCTTTCCAAGAGAATAGACACAGGAAAATTTGGAACCAAGGAGGTGTGGTTGCTGAAAATTGGCACCATCATACTAAAACTAGTGTCTTTTAAATTATAACAAAAAGATAGGTACCTTGAGGGAATTTTAGAAATCAGTAAGATCCTATCCATTTCAGGTTCCAGACTGTACAAGTATAATATTTTCATTTGATAAGATAAACATGGGGTCCCCTACTCCAAAAGTGCCCCCTAGGGAAGTATTTCACTGAATTCATTTCACAATGTTCAGGCATTTAGATACTGAGATGACACTACAAAGCTATTTTCCAAAGGGTCCTGTATTCTGCTTACAATGCTGGCAAACCTTGACATTATCCAGCTGATGCTGATGGTTCGGTTGTACACATTACAAGAAATTTGGGTGCCTGGAACCTTCTACACAGATTTCAAAGGAAGACCTCAAAGGTCAGGCAAAAGCAGAGAACAAGCCAGTACCTGCCGGCTGACCTTGAGAGGACGGTGCATGAAACTATGGGAGGAAAATGTAGCACTTAATACTTGTCCTGACAAGTTCTGGTATTGCTTTGATTCTATTCTTTTCTACACACTTAGTTCTCTCTTTTGGGATGGGAATCCTTACTCAGTGCCATCATATATTACAATTAAGTAACATGCTTTCTAAAGATCTTAGAACCTCATAATTAAGAGTTTGCCTGTGTTTCAGAAGATACTTTGATACTGGACTTTTTGTGGTATGTTGGAAATGTTGAGACTTTAACAAAGTCATTATTGCAGTTTTGGCAAGGAAGTTGAATCATGTTAAGAGGAATTATGAACTTATTATTGTTATTTGGATATTACGTGAGGTTTAAGGAAATGTATTTGGGTGGCAACTTGACAGAGTAAAAAGCAACAGGTAAGTGTAATAGTCAACTTTATTGTCTTGGGAGCTACGTAGGTTATTAGTAAAGCATCTTTTTACATGTGTCTGGGCAGATCATGAAATGAAGAGCTTGGGGTTTATATCGGGCCCCTGACTTTTTCTCTCTGGTGCTGTTTACCTGCTGTGCCTCACAGCTGCCATGAGCTAAGTATCTTTGTTCTACTGTGCTTTTTCACCATGATATTTTGTCTTGGAGTCAGAAAACCATGGACTAAATCATTTAAAAACATGAGCAAAATATATTTGTCTTGCTTTAAGTTGTGATTGTCAAGTATGTTGTCTAATACTGGGAGACTGATCAATACTCTAGTGATCCTCAGTCATTGCCTATATATATATATATATATATATATATATATATATATTCTTATTATATCTGTTTTCATTTGAACTGACCTAATTATGTATGCATGAATTTGCTAACATCTCCAGGGCAGAGTGAGAACTTTGTTTCACCTAAGAAAGCTTGAAACTTTGTTTCACCTAAGAAATTAAATTGTTAATTCTGAAGTTTAACATTCCCTAAGTTTCTACTATTTTCTTAAGAAAGCTAATCAGGTTTCAATTTAAAGTACTAGCAACTATTTGTCTCAGTTTGTTTTGCTCTTCATAAGTTGCCAGTCAACCGTATGAAGAAGATATGTTTGCGATACAAAAGAATTAATGCCTTAATAAAGGACAGATGGAAATTTGTAAGTAAACACCTCTTGGTTAAATATCACCGGTACCCCCAGTGTTTTATAGTGGGATAAAACTCCAGTTGCCCCCAACATTAGCATAATTAATAGAGTATCATTTACTAATTTCTTTCTTGTCTTTCATCTTCATTCTTTCTATGGAGTTTCCTGGGAGCACCTCTAAAATAAATTGGTTCTGCTAGAATCATCATGTCAGAAAAGCATCACAGAAAACCACACCTTTCTGTGCCAGCTGGTGCACCAGCTGGGAGACATGAAGAGGAATACCCCTACCTTCTCTCCCCATAAGCAGTGGGCTGATTTGCAAGAAGTCAAGCTGAGATAATAGCAACTGAAGTTAACAAAGAATAACTTAAAGCTTGTATTGTTTGCTTGACTTTGCAGGCCTAGAGCTGGTAGTCTGAGCATCTATTTGGAGGATAACAATATGCATTATAGCAACTGTGGGGGCTTTCCTTATGCGTTGTTTTTGAAATCCAATGTTTTGTTACATTTTATTGTTTTGTTTTATTCTTATATCTGGTAACCTGAGCAGCTATTTTGAAAATAACAGTATTCAATATAACAACCATTGTTAAATTCCTATCATTCTGTTTTGAAACCTATATAGCTCTTGTTCTTTGTTGTTGTTGTTGTTATTGGTTTGCTTTTGTTGTTGTGTTTGATGTGTTTGATTCTTGATTTTCTGTAATTTTTAAAATAAAAAAGTAAAACACTACACTCATGACAGAATTTCATATAAGTAAAATCTACACTGATAGCAAACTCTTATTACAAAGAGTAGCCAAACAGGAAGCCCATTAATAGTAATGCTTTGCTCTTGTGCATAATTTTGCACATTTTAAAGCACTTTCCCATATATAATCATATTTGATCCTCATGACAACCCTGTACAAAATGTAGGGCAAATGTTAGCTGCAGGGACAATGTGGAGTGGTAGGGAGAGCTCTCGGAACTGGGAGTCTGGAGACCTGATTCTGTCAGTAATTAGCAGCGCCAACACAGGCAAAGCTGTAACACTCTCTGGGTCTCTCTGTCCTTATCAAGATTGAGGGACCAGTCTGTGAAACTGCATAAATGCTTTCATCTATGAACATCTTAGAAGATCCAAAATATAGAGATAGAAGTTAAAGAATGTAGGTAATAGTTGCTATAGGGTCAGAAAATGGTCAGTAAGAAACCAGGAACCAAAATCAGGATCTAATAACCCTAGAGAAAATGAGCATTATGTAGAAAATGATAGCAAACATTGATTGAGAATCTCTTATATCAACTATTGAGAGCACATTAGGTACCATATATTATCATCAATCCTACAAAAAAGATCCTACAAGGTATGATTTAATTTACAGATGAGGAACCCTTGATTTCAAATGTTTATGTCACTTGGCTTGGGTTACAAGCTATCGGTGGAGGTTCTGCTACCTTAAACCTGTCAACATACTTAAGAAAATGATCCCCTTTAATTGGACAAATGAGCTTTGCACATTTCACAAATACATTAATAATGTTAGGATATACTAGAAGCCTAGGCTTTCTAGGTTTGACTCCTCTTGTTTTATTTCCTCACCTATATTATGGTTATAATTTTTCCCTTAAGGTTGTTAAGAAAAATAAAAGTGATGAAGATTGAAATTAATTTTTGAATTAATGTTTCTGTCAGTCTTCCCAAACCAGCTGCACAGTGGATGTTTCATATGACTAAAAGAACAATGAATAAAATTTGAAGGTAAGTGCTATACTAGAAATCTTAAATAGCTTAGGGATTTGTTTTGTCTTGTTTTACTTCTGTCCTGATTCCATTCAATGAGTTTTGTGGAAAAGTCAACCTGTGTAGGTGGTCTCAGTACTCTTACTGTTTTTTATTTTTCTGCACTTCTTATTGTAGTTTACTCAATAAGCCTGTGTGCCCATGCTCATATCTGTGTGCCCAGAAGTGGGCATGTTGAATGTTACTGCACTTGCTTTCAGATTTTTCTAAGGAATGATGCATAACCAGTGGACTATAAGTGAACCATGAATCTAGGAGGACATGTTGCATATACCAAGGAAATTGTATAATAATTATATTTTAATTTAAATAAAACCAAAAATATTAATTGACTTTTAATTAATATTTGAAAGATGAATCAATCAATAATTATAACAATGATGATAGGGTGTAATTGTGCTTAATTAGAAGCAGTTGATTAATGATCTGGGTAAACCTTTCCTTGAAAAAATTTAGAAATGATGGATTTTGACTCCTAGAATTAAAAAGAAATACTAGAATTGCAGATGGTGGATCCTTGGCAACTAGCACATGAAAGGAAAAACACATGATTGAACCAAAAGAAATTATTCTATTGTCCAGCTTTTTCATCATTATCCTGCTAATTTTTACAAGTTTGAGAGTAGTGAAATAAAATATGCATCTGAGGAAATCTACCAAAAAAGAAAATTTCTTGAGGTAGTTTTCTTTGGAAGCTCATTTCTCAGGATTTCTATCTCAGGATTGCTGTTTGTATCTCCAAGGGCAAAATGGTTGTGTGAATTCAAATGACATTCTTATCAGTTCATCACAGGGATAGATGAGCTGGAAGAGCAGGCATCCCAAGGACACGTTCCTTGTTTATAGAATGATGACTCCTCTGACTTCTGCTTGCACTACTCTAATCAAATCTAAGTGACTACTGGGACCAATGTGAATTGTACCTAAAGATGGTTGAATTCTCTTTGGAGAAGGGTAGGAGATTTCATTTGAGTGTCATCTAACTAATGAGGATGAACCCCACAACACGCTAACCTAAAGAGACTATCTGTGCTCAACATTTGAGAGAACATGGCTTTTGTTTGTTTGTTTTTCTTTTTTGCAGTAGATGGCACCATATTTTTGATCCTGCGTATCATTCTCAGGAAATAGATCAAATTTACTGTAAACATCTATGAATAAACATATAAACAGAGTATCTGTACACAAAGACAACATCACAAAGTATTTTTGAAAGTCAGTGTACTAGAAAATCTGTTTTGGCTGCAGCTGGGGAATGGTCTGCTCCCCAAATTACCCATGCTTTACACTCATTGCTCTTGTCTCCCTCATATACATGCTTCCTAAATTAAATCTCAAGTGCAGAAAGAATTCTATATGCAACAACATTTAACAAAGCAGTTCATGACCTGAATCAATCAAAGTTTATATTGATTATCTATTCTCTTTGTCAAAAAATACAAGTTGCTGTAGTAGATACAAATAAAGAGTGAGATTGTATATCTCTGATTTTAACTCCTTGAGAGCTACTACACATAACTGATTGAGAGTAGGACAATCCGAGAAGTCTCTGCATAGAGACAATTTACCCCAACTCTGATATCTTTAGTTACTTGATCTACATGTGAAAAAACAAACAAACAGAAAAGTCTTGCCATGATTTTTCCATAGTTTATCACCCCATTCCATTATTGGAATGAAATTCTGACACTAACTTTCCTTAGTTAACACAAACATTGCAAACAAAGAACACTGTTCTCATTAAGTCTGATGCTCTGACACTGAACACAGGCTCCTAGAATCCCAGTGCATCTGCATTTGTGACCCATCATTTATAAATTTGGTAGTTTTATTACCATCTCAGATTGTGTGATTCAATAAAATGAGCCACAGAACTCAAGAAAGTGAGGCGTTTCTGACATTTGTAGGGTAATGATTGGCCCTGTCATTAAATGCAATCTTCAGTGTTGAGAAGTTGGGCTGATATCACATCTCCTCAAGCCCCAAACATCTAATTATTAAAGATATTTTGGACTTCCCATGTTCCCATAGGAAGATATCTAGAGGCCCACCCACCCACCATGGATCACTTTATTAGTATAAACTCAGATAAGAGCTCATAACCCCACCATGCATAACAAAGATACTCCGACACTGGAAAATTTTCAATGAATTTTCCTCCTAGAAATTCGAAAAATGACCACACAAATTACTTAACACAGTATAATCATTGACTGTTGTGTTGAGTGAACAGGATAATGTGTCTAAGCATTTTATTTTAAATTTTAAGCAACAGTATCATGTCTGTGTTCCTTTTTTAAGACTAAGAGAATAATGTAAGTTTATTTTATTCATTATGAAGCAGTGCTCCTCAACAATTTCAGAAGAGAGAAATATAAATGTTGGTCTCAGTAGTAAGAAAAGAATTCAAAAGTACTATAAAATTTAAATTCAATTTTGCAAGATATGTGTCACCTGTTAGAAAGAAATTTCTTTATATTCCACATAAGCCACTAATGTGTTTAAAATTATTACTGCTCATTGATTTTTAAACCATTTTGTACTTTTAATGTTTTGCAAAAGCATATTTCAAGAAAATCTGAGTGAACTTCTTCATACCACTTGAAAAACATCTTATGAAGAAAGCAGAGGGAAGAGTTTTTGTGTCATGTCTCTAATTTCTTGCTTTTTTATATTAAGGAATAAGAAAAACCAGCAAGTTTGGTAGCTGTAACGTAAAGCACAAGCCTGGCTCTAATCTAATCTAATCTAATCTAACCTAATCCCTTTAAATTTCCAGTTCACCCAGTTCTCCTTGCCCAGCTTCTGCATTTCAATTAAGAGAGCCAAGAATCTACAGAGGAGCTGAGACTGCTCCAGTAGGTGAGGGTGCAGTAGGAGATTTGTGACACACCCAGAGGAAGCTTTGGAACACCACCCTCAAACAAAGGAAATACAGAAAAATGACAAAAGGAAAGACCAAAAGGCAGGCTCAAATCACCAGCCAATCCCAAGAAAGCCTGGGAGCCATGTCCATAGAAGAAAATAGAAGCCATACACCTGAAATGACTGAAATGATATCAACTGAAATAAAAAAGCAACTAGAGGAAGCCATGGAGAAATTCAAATTAGAAATAATTGCCCAGGTAAAAGAAGAAGAGATAAAAGTAGTGAAAGAAATAGTGAACACATCTAGTGAAGACACAGCTAAAAAATTAGAGGAACAGGGCTGGAGATTTAGCTCAGTGGCTTAAGCGCCTGCCTGGCAAGCACGAGGTCATGAGTTCGATCCCTGGTACAAAAAAAAAAAAATACAGCAACAAAGCAAACAGATAGAATTCCTAAATGAACAATAAGAAATCCCTATAAGAAATTCCTGAATGAACAATAAGAAATCCCTGTAAGAAACAAGCAGAATACATAAGGCAGATTCAAAGAGATATACAGGAAATCAAAAATTCTATTGAAAGCTGTAAAAACCGCCTCAATGAAAGAGAAGATAAGATTGCAGCTAGTGAACAGGAAAGGAAAGATCTTTTAAAAATAACGAAGAATCAGGAAATAACAATTCAACAGCTACAAGATGATGCAAAGAAAAATAACATAAGATTAATAGAGATAAATGAAAAAGTAGGGCCCAAATGATATCAAGCCCAAATGATATCAAGAGGATATTTACAGAATAGCTGAAAACTCCCCAAATATGAGAATGGAAAATGACATTTGGATTAGTGAACCATATAGAAATCCAAATAGCCATAACCAAAATAAAACTATACCCATACACATAATAATCACCATCCCAGAAACCCACCATAAGAACAGAATACTAAAAGCTGTAAGAGAGAAAAAGACAGATCACCTATAAAGGAAAACCTATCAGAATCACAGCAGACTTCTCAACACAAACAATGAAGTCAAGAAGAGCATAGAGTGAAGTATTTCAGATCCTAAAGGAAAACCACTTCCAAACCAGACTGAAGTACACTGCAAACCTGTCCTTCAAAATGGATGGAGAAATAAGATACTTCCATGACAAAGAACAGCTGAAAAACTTCATGAACACTGAAGCAACCCTACACAGAATACTGAAAGACATTCTAGATACACATAGGATAAAACCACCAAGCAAGGCAGACAATAAAATAGAATGGAAAGCTAAAGATACAACAGCAGAAAGATAACATGTCAACAATAAACCAATATATAACAGTTAGAACCATTAATGTAAATGGCCTCAACTCACCAATCAAAAGAAACAGACTGGCAGAATGGATCAAGGAATAACATCCAACCATATGCTGTCTACAAGAAACCCATCTTACCCAAAAGGACACTCATAGACTGAAAGTCAAAGGATGGAAAACAATACTTCACGCAACAGGAAAACAAAACAAAAAAAAAAAAGCAGGAGTAGCAATCCTGTTTGCAGACAATGTGAATTTCAAACCAAGAATGATCCAAAGAGATAAAGAATGTCACTACATACTAGTCAGGGGAAAACTTCAAGAGGAAGAGATAACAATCTTAAATATATATGCACCAAATTCCTGAGCACCCAGCTATACAAAGCAAATATTAACAGAAAAAAAAGTCAAATAAGCAATAACACAATTATAAAAGAAGATTTTAGCACACCATTGACACAAAGGGACAGATCAACTAGACAGAAAACCAGCAATGAAATAACAGAACTGAATCACACCTGTGAACAAATGGACATGATAGACATACATAGAGTTTTCCATCCAAAACACCAGAATATACATTCTTCTCAGCAGTACATGGGAAATTCTCTAAAATAGACCATATACTAGCCCACAGAACATGTTTAAGTAAATGCAAAAGAATTGAAATTATCCCATGCATGTTATTGGATTATAGTGCCATGAAATTAGAAATTAATGATGAAAGCAACTGTAAAAACCTCACAAACACATGGAAACTGAGTAATACACCCTTGAGCAATCAGTGGTCACAGAGGACATTAAAGAAAAAGTTAAACAATATCTACATGCAAATGAAAATACAAACACAGCTTACCAGAATTTGTGGGATGCAATGAAAGCACTCCTCAGAGGAAAATTTATTGCATTGAGTTCCCACATCAGGAAGACAGAATGAACACAAATAAACAACCTGATATTACAATTCAAACATCTAGAAAAAGAAGAGCAAGCCATGCCCAAAATCAAAAGAAGGGAGGAAATTATAAGGATTAGAGCAGAAATTAATGCAATAGAGACTAAGATAAAAGCACAAAGGATCAATGAATCAAAGAGTTGGTTCTTTGAAAGAATAAATAAAATTTATAAGCTCCCGGCTAACCTTATTTTAAAAAGGAAAGAAAAAACTCAAATTCATGCAATAGGGAATGAAAAAGGTGAAATTACTACAGACTTAATGGAAATACGGGAGACCATCAATACCTATTTCGAAAACCTCTACTCCCATAGGTTAAATAACACTGAAGAAATAAGACAGATTCCTAGATACATAGGAACTACCAAAGCTGGATCAGGAAGATGTAAACCTGCTGAATAACCCAATTTCTATTACTGAAATTGAAAATGTAACTAAGTTCTTGCCAACAAAGAAGAGCCCAGGCCCAGATGGATTCACTGCAGAATTCTACAAGAAATAAAAAGAAGACTTAATGCCGACACTGCTCAAACTCTTCAATGAAATTTAAAGGGAAGCAATTCTTCCTAAGTCATTCATGGAAGCAAATATTACTCTAGAACCAAAACCAGAAAAAGACCCAACTAAAAAAGAGAACTATAGGCCAATCTCCTTAATCAGCATAGATGCAAAAATTCTCAATAAAATATTAGCAAACAGGGTACAGCAAATCATCAAGATTATTCACCCCAACCAAGTGGGATTCATCCCAGAAATTCAGGGATGGTTCAACTTATGTAAATCAATAAATGTAATGCACCATATCAATAGAGCCAAAAGCAAGAACCACATGATGATCTCTATAGATGCAGAAAAAGCTTTTGATAAGGTCCAACACTCATTCATGATAAGAACCTTACAGAGAATTGTAATAGATGTTCTTTACCTCAATATGATAAATGCCATCTATGATAAACCTATAGCCAGCATCATATTAAATGGCCAAAAACTGAAATTCTTTACCTTAAAATCAGGTACAAGACAAGGATGTCCATTATCACCACTGCTATTCAACATAGTACTGGAAATACTAGCCAGAGCAATTAGACAAGAGAGAGAAATAAAAGGAGTAAAGATAGGAAAAGAGGAAGTTAAATTATCATTATTTGCAGATGACATGATGCTTTACATAGAAGACCCTCAAAACTCTATTGAAAGACTCCTAGATATAATAAATAAATTCAGCAATGTAGCTGGATACAAAGTCAATACTCAAAAATCAATAGCATTCCTATACAGTAACAACAAAAATACTGAGAGAAGTAAGAGAAGCCACACTGTTCACACTATCATCCAAAAAACTGAAATACTTAGGAATTAATCTCACGAAAGAAGTAAGTAGCTATACAAGAAAAATTATAATACCCTGAAAAAAGGAAATCGAAGAGGACCTCAGAAAATGGAAAGACATCCCCTGTTCATGGATAGAAAGAGCAAACATTGTGAAAATGGCCATTCTCCCAAAAATACTATACAGATTCAATGCAATCCCAATCAAAATACCACTAACATACCTCATAGATCTAGGGAAATCACTCCTAAAATTCATCTGGAACCAGAAGAGACCTAGAATAGCAAAGGCAATTCTAAGCAGCAAAGGCAAGGCAGGAGGGAGGCATCACAATCCCTGATTTGAAATTATACTACAAAGCTACAGAAATAAAATCAACATGGTACTAGAATAGAAACAGACCTGAAGATCAGTGGAATAGATTGGGAGATACAACAACAACAACAAACATACTCAACCACCTTATCTTTGATAAAGGGGCCAAACATGCTCACTTGAAGAATGACAGTCTCTTCAACAATTGGTGCTGGAAAAATTGGCTATCTATATGCAGAAGACTAAAACTAGACCCATGCCTATCACCATGTACTAAACTAAAATCTAAATGGATCAAAGATCTAAATCTTAAAACAGAAACACTAAATATGTTGGAAGAAAAAGTAGGTAAAAACCTCAAAAATATAGGGGTAGGTAGAGAACTCATGAACAAGAATCAAACTGCACGAGATATACTTCCCAGAATCAATAATTGGGACCATATCTTTTTTGAAGAGTTTCTGCATGTCAAAAGAGATTTCCAGAAGAGTGAAAAGAAAACCTACAAATTGGGAAAAAATCTTAATGGATTGTCCCTCAGACAAAGGACTTCTGTCTAGAACTTATAAAGAATTATAAAAAATCAGACCCTCAAAATTCAAAGACCCAATCCAAAAATGGGCATCTGAA
>PVJX010041377.1:0-14691 GCA_004027295.1 Dolichotis patagonum
TTTTAGGAGCTCTAAAACCTGCATAGATAATACCTCTTTGACTTCTAACTCTGATGATATATGCTGCTTTTTCATTAATCAGTGTAGCTATGTATTTGTTTAATGGACATTTTCAAAGGAGCAGCTTTTGACGGTGAAATTTTGCTTTTGCTTGTATGGCTTTCATTTCCTGGAGTCCTACCCTCTTCTTTATTATGTTCTACCTGCCTCTGACATTAGGTTTATTTTGCTCATCTTTCTCTATGACTTCACATGTATGTTCATAATTGAGATTGGTCTATAAATTCTTTCTCACACTATCCTTGATACATTTTATTATCAATCTCCTGTCAGCCCTGATAAAATGTGTTGCACAGTACTCATTATTTTTTCTATGCCTTGGAAGATTTGTCACATATTGGAACTATTTCTTCATTAAAGTACTTGTTAATACCTTCAGTTATTGTAAACCCAAGTATCGAGTTCAGTCTCCAAGTATTGTAATCCTCTTTTTAGTCTTCCTCACAATCCAAAAGTTATATTTATAATCCCATTGAGATGTCATTGGAGTTCCAGCAAGCTAATTCCAATCTACCACCACCAATGCATCCCACAGCGAGAGTAAAAACATCAAGATATATACCAAGTTAAGGGCAGCCAAGGGGACCTAAATCCAATCCCCGTGAAGACATGTGGACAAAGGCCCTGATCCTAGGCCTCTCTCAGAATTTATTATCTTGTTAAGAAGGGGAGTGGCTCAGGGATGAGTGACAGTGAGGATGGCGTGATGAGTAACTTGAGCTGGCTGGCTGGGTGCAAGAATGGCATCTCTGTAAATTGCAAAGATAAAGATATGCAGAAATCAATTCACATAATCTAATTAAGGTAGCAACTGAATTGTTTTGGGGGGCTGTTGCTTTGGTTTCTGACATGCAAACTCGTGTGCCCTGGGGAGTCATAGCCTCTTTACCTTGAGCCTCATACCCAGTTGACATTCCCAGAGCTGACTGGCTCTAAACACCCCACTGTGCTCATATCTGGGTACAGAAAACACTATGGGAGGAAACAGGACTGTCTGTTGGCTTTAGAATTTACATACCAGCACCTCCGCTAGCCTTATTTGCAATGCTTAGAGCCAATTGAAGAGAGAAAGAAATACCCTAGCCAGCTTTTTACGAATCAGTATAAAGAAATGAGTCTCCAAATAATCAAAGTCACAGTAATTGTTTTGGATTCAGAGGGAGTCACTGGAGTTGTCTCCCACATTCAGTTAAAACACACACACACACACACACACACACACACACACACACACATATGTGACTTGCTTTACATCTCTCCTGGACAATGCTGAGGGTCTCAAATGCTGGCCTAAATTCAGCATTTAAATATGCATTATCCATTAGGTGACTGACAAAAGCTGCCCAGGGAAGTCTTTCTGCTTCCCCAGAGAGCATAGGGTCCCTTCTGTGTGCTTGTCCTCAGAACACCCTGTGTTGGCCTCAACAGCAAAGTTGGGGGAGGGGTGCTATGACTCTAAGGTTGTGAGAGTGTTTTATTCAAGATGCCCAGGGTTGGAAGGACTGGAGTGTCTGAGCTGGGTTCCGTTCCATTTCTAGGCTCTGGTGCCCCACCAGCACCCCCTGAGGTGTCCGCAAGCCCCCCTCCAGAGAAGCTCAGAGTCCAGCCAGGCATGCAAAGCAAGCGTGGCTGCCCTCTCCACCTCTCCTCAGCATCTGCACAGTCCAGGGCAGGTGTCAAACGGCACAGTCCTCTGCAAGCTGGATGCTGGTGGAGGCTCCCAGGGGAGCTCAAAGCTGGACAGTGCCTCAAAGGTGACACCTGTCAGACCTATCAGTTTGGATGCTGCAGAAGGAATACACAGGCCAGAGAAACAGGACTCGAGTTCTTATCTGGAAATGTCCAGGCTCCAGACGCCAGCACACAGAGCCTGCCTCAGGCCCTGAGTCCCCTCAGAATTTCCCAGAGGGGAGAGAGGCTGCAGCCACACCCGCCCCAGGCTCTGGGAGGAACGGGCCTGGCCTGTTCCCGTCTCCCTGATCTCACCTTCTCTGGACACTTCCCAAGTTTTTATCTAATCCTAGCATTCCTCTTTGGCCTGATCATTGCACAGAAGTAGAATCTAGAGAGCAAAATCCTGGACAAAGCAGTTTCTAGGGAAGCAGCATTAGCTGGGAATTGCTGTGTGGCCTTGGAAGAATCACTTTGCTTCTCTGTGCCTGTTTTCCAAAGTCAGAAGACTCCCCTGGAATCCCCTCTTACCTCCCACACTCAGTGTCCAACCTCTGTAGAGAGAAAGAGAGGCAGAAGATAAGTTCTGCGTGTTCAGAGATAGGGGAATTCCAAGAGGCAGGGACATGCACAGCCATAGGCAATGGCTACTAGGCAGAGGGCTGGACTGGCAAACCCAGGTGCTAAGTGAAGGCTGCCCTTCACTTAGGGCAACCCTTGTGAAGTGAAAAGCAACCCTTGCTGTTGCTCTTCAAACACTCGCCCTCACTCAGAACACAGGAATAGGCCCCTCTGATTGGTTTGTTCAATCAACAAACATCTGTTTGGGAAAATGCTTGGTATGATGCCTAAAGCACATGAAACTCTCTTTTTCTCCGCCTCCTCATCCTCCTTCTATGCCAGGCAGTGGGTGTGCTCTTCCTCTACAGATCTTGTTCTCCCCTGAGAGGATCACCAGCTAGTCTCTCCCTGTACCTAGCCACTTGAGGGACAATGCTAACAGTGTCTGCTCCACCTTGCTGTCCCTCCATCTCCCCCAAATCTCTGTATACTTATGTCCCTGGCCCTGAAGCTCCACCCCCCATTTTTTTTCAATACTGGAAATGAGACCCAGGGCCTCATGCATGCTAGATAAGTATTGCTGAGCTACATCCCCAACCCTTTTTATCTTTCATTTTGAGACAGGTCTTGTCTAAGTTGACCAGGCTTCCCTTGAGCTTGTGATCTTCCTGCCTCAGCCCCCAAGTCACTGGAATTACAGGCATGAGCGCCATCACACCTGGTTTGGAGCCCTTTGTTTAAACAGACCCCACTGTGTAAACCCGCCTGTATAAGGAAGTGGGTGGGGAGCCTGGAACGCAGCCCTCCCACTGCAGCAGTTTCTAAGATATTTCTGGGGAACCCTGGAGCTCCCTGGAACACAGCTCAGAAACACTGAGGTTCAGCAAAGACTGAGAGTCAGAAGGATTGGATACAATAAATAGCACAGGATACTGTCTTGCTGGCTGGCCGAAGGCAAGTTACTGCCCTCTCTGGGCTTCAGGTCCATTTGGGTCCAATGAGAAGTTGGGATGGCTGAGCCAGAAGAGCTGATCACAATCCTGCCATGGACAGAGGGGGACAGTTAGGGTGAGGTAGCAGGAGCAAGACGGCAGCCCCACCCTTCCCTAAACAGATGGCCTGGGAGCCGCCACATTCCCTCAGGTGGCTGTCGCCCTCGGGAGTGAGTCACCACAAACCACGAAGGCTTTGAGGTACCGCCTAGACACTAATTGTCCCAAAATATCTCTTTATGGTATTTTGCAGTGTCTAAAATTGTACCATTAGTCCCACATGCCTTTGGCTCCCCGCAATCTGTGTGCCGCTAGGATCTTGTTGAAACCCAGGCATGAGTCTGTGAGGGGCAGGGACAGCTCACCGGGTAGGAGCTGGTGGGCATGACCCAGTATCTGCATGGGGAGGTTTAGGGGGATGGTGGAGGGCATCTGCAGGGACCAAAGACCAACCTCATCATCTGTGTCACCATCTGCAACTGGTTTCCCAGCAGGACCGGTCAGGAGATACCATGCTCCCCCTGCAAGCCTGCCTCCCTCCCCTGCCCTGTCCCTGCGACCCACGCAGCCACCAAGCTGAGCCTTCATCCCCATCCACAATGGGCACGGAGTACCCTGCCCTGTGCTCTGCGCTCCGTGCTCTGTGCTCAGGGCTAGGACTCTGCCCTGGGGACAACTCACAGTAAACAAGCAAAGCCTTGCTGATTGCCAAGAAGAAGGATCCAGGTGACCTTCAAAGTCACCTGGATGCTGGATGGGGAGGAGATTTTTAGGGAGACCAGAGTGAGCAGTTGTGTGTGTTCTGGGTTTACCATGCTGCCGTGTGCCCAGGAAAGCTAGAAAACGGCTTGAGAACCACCCAGCCCGATCCCTCTTTGAACAGTTTGGGAGCCTGAGACCAGAGGGGAAGTAGCAGCAGCATGGAGCTAGATCCCAGTCTAGTCGTCACCCACAGTCGTCACCCACAGTGGAGGCCCTGAGCCCGCCTGAGCCTCACTTCCCTCAGCTAATAGTGCTGCTGCCATCTCTGAGGGTCTGTGAGGGGGACAGGCATGTGTGCAAAATGCCCAGGGCACAGCAGGAGCTCAGCATACAGTATCCTTATGACTGCCATCAGCACAAGGGGTGACCTGCCTATGTCACACAAAAGGCCAAAGGACAAACCAGAAGCAGGTCCCAGGTCTCGCAGGGGGCCCTGTCCGTCCTGGAAAGATCCAGGCAGCTTTTGGCCCTTTCCAGGTCTGATGATAAGCGAGGGGGAAAAAAAAATCAATAGACTGTTACGCAACCCCAGGAAGAGCTATTTTAAAAAGAGAGAAGAGAGGCCTGGGGACACGCTGTCTTCCAAGCTGCAGCTCCCTGTTTCCTAGCGTGTGTTCCCTGAGGTGACTGGGGAAACAGTCACTGACTGGCCAAGAGGAAAACATGGTCCTCACCCCAGGCACCCTCGGCCCAACCAGAGCACCGGGAAGGGGACCGGGTTCCTGCAGCCCGCCTTCAGGCCTGCCAGGGTGGGCTGGGCAGAGCAGAAGCCCAGGGCATGGCCAGCAGCAGCCTGGGGCTCTGGTGAGTCACCCAACCTGTGGAGCCTCGGGGCATCTACATCTGAGGCCATGGAAAAGCTGTGAGCATCACATGGGTCTGTGGGGCTCAGGAGGGACTTAGCCTAGTTGGCCTTCCTGTAGGTCCAAGCCCCCTCCTGGGGAGGGGGAAAGCGGTCCCTAAGGTGAGAGCAGGATAGATGGGGAAGTGTGGCCAAAGAAGAGGTGAGGTTGCTGGGAGCTGCTTCCCTGGGCAGCAGGGACAGCTCCAGCGTTTCAGCTCAGGTGGGTGGGGTTGAGGAACACTCAGATGGGGGCGCTCAGAGAGGGCCGCAGGGCACTTAGACATGGCACAGTATCTTAGGGTCAGCAGGTGACATTTCCAGCCTGGGGTGATGATGTACCCTTATAATCCCAGAATTCTGGGAGACTAAGGCAGGAAGATTGCAAGTTCAAGTCTAGCCTGGGAAACTTAGTTACTCAGTAGTGAGGCTTTGTCTCAAAATAAAAGATAAAAGGGGGCTAGGGATGTAGGTCAGAGCAAAGGCCCTAGGTTCAATCTCCAGTACCTCTCCCAAAATGTTTAAAAGATGGTATTTATTTATTTTTTTAAGATGGTATTTCTTAACAATGCTTGTCACACAAGGACTGCCAAAACAAAGTACTCAAATGAATTAACTTAAAACAACAGAGATTTGCTGCTTGTATTTTACGAGGCTAGAAGTTCCAAGTTCCAGGGGAGAAAAGGTTGTGGCCCCCCTGAATCTCAGTGTAAACCTCCCACATCTCCTCCTACTTCTGGCTGGGATAACCCTAGCTTCTGGCTGCAACACCCCAGTCCTCCTTCTTCACCGAATGCTCATGCCGTCTTCCCCATGTGTGTCTGTACCCAAATTTACAAATCCACGTAAGGACAGCAGTCACACTGGGCTAGTGTCCACCTCCATGTCCTCATGGTGCCATGGCTACATTTTATATCTGCAAAGACACCATTACCAAATAAGGTCACATTCTGCTGGACCAGGGTACAAGGACTTCAAAACAGCTTTTGGGGAAGAGGAAACAAATTAACCCATAACACAGCTCTTAGTAATATTTTACAGGAGCGTCAGAAGAAAGGTCCATTGTCCAATTGAGCCACGTAAGCTGGGGTGTTAAGTTCACTGTTAGTCACTTTCCTTGTCACTAATACACAATACCCAACACTTTCAGAGATATAAGAAGAGTTCTTTTTATACTTCCTTTATTAATACATACTTGTGTTACATTAAAATGTAAAAGCACAGTACCTGACACCGGCAATTTAAAGGAGGAGCTGATATTCACAGTGCATGGTAGGGAGGGTCCAAGGCCGGTCAGCGTGGCACAAAGGCAGGGCGGAGGGTAAACTGCTCATGTCACGGCAGCCAGGAAGCAGCAGGGAGGGAAATACACCCTTTTAGGTCACAGCCTGAGACCCATCTCTTCCAACCAGATCTGACTCCCAACAGCAAGTCAGCTTTAAAACCTCTGTGATTCAGTCACATCATAAGTCACAAGGCTCTTGGGGGACGTAAAAACTTGAGCAAGTGCTGTGCATGACAGCAGAAATTAAGGGGGGATTAAGCCCTGCAAGGCCTCCCTTGCATTGGCTGTGTAAGAGGCAGGGCAACAACAGCTGCTCCAGGAAAGGGGACGTCCCTGTCCTCAGAGGATGGAAGAGCTGTCGTTTAAGAGGAGGGGACTGTGTCAGGCACTGCTCTGTCACGGCACCCAGCTCATCTCTTCTCACAACTGCACCACAAAGTGGACACAGTCCCTTTGCCACACAGCCACTGAGGCTGGGATGGGCTGAATCTTGTTCAAAGTCCCGTTAGCCATCGACAAGAGGAATTTGGGTCCTGATCCAAGTGATCCAAGTCCACAGCCTCCAAGCTCAAACTCTAAGCAACACTCTTCTGAGAGGCGTCTCAGGTGCTGAGCCATCTCCCAGTGTTTCCAGTCAAAGCTTCGATCCACAGTTAGCAGAATCTAAAGACACACCAGAAGACTACCAGGAACACATCTTCTCTCAAATAACAAGATAAAAAGGTGCCTGAATTGGAGGAGGTTGGGATCAAGTTAATGGTGGGTGAACTGGGTCTAATCTCTGCTGAAACTCACCACCAATCAACTCAGTCTTGGGAGAATCTGATAGTCACAGAGGAAAACATACACACTCACTGGGAATGGAACGAGCAGATAAAAGCAAAATTCTATTTTAGTCCTTGCTTTTTTATAGATTGTATTCAGAAAAAAATTTAATATTTTGACATACATAAAGAAATAGGAAAATACGTGGTAGTGAGCTGAAGCCAGATGTGCCCACCTTTTCCCAACTCTGGGTTCTGTACTCTTCCACTGTACTGGAGACTTGAACTCAGCCATAGTGGGAAGACTGTACAAGAGGAATTGGCTAACGTTGCAAATCAAAGCCTGCCACTACCACTGCCACCTCTTTCTCTTCTTGTTCTTACTCTTGTTCTTCTTCAAAGGCCTGGTTTTTGAACATTTATAACATTGCTGAAAAAATGACCCATATCAAGAGAAAAACAGTCACTAGAAGTAGATCCATAGAAGATGTAGTTAACTGAGTATTAGGACTTGAACTATGAAAATATTTTAGAGAATACACAGAGAAATGTAGGCATAAAGAGTGACAAGATAGAGTATTTCAACGGAGTTGTGCAAACATCATCACTAACTCCAACATAAATCTCATGTCCATTAGCAATCACACCCCTCCCCTCCCCTTAATATCCCTCCCTGGCCTTATGAAACCTCTAGTCTACTTCCTGTCTCTGTAAATACGTGGAGTACTATATTAATGTCAGATGAAATACATTTTAGAACAAAGAACATTATAAAATCAGGAGGCCAAGACAGGAAGACCACAAGTTCAGGCCAGCCTCAGCTATATAGTGAGACTCTGACTCAAAAAAAATTTTTTAAACTGGTTTCTTCATATAAGAAAAATGTATTACAAGAGACAAAAATAGTCATTTCATAATCATAAAGAATTTAATTCATTTAATCCAATGATATAATTAAAACAGTAATACATTATGATCAATAGAGCTCATTCAGGAATGTAGAGTTGGTTTAACATTTAAAAATCAATTAATGAAGGCTTTTATATTAATTAATAAACTAAAATAGAAAACCTACATAACCTTCTCAATGAATGTAAAGAAAAAGCGTTTGCTTCCCATTTCTGAGAAAAATTCTCAGCAAAGATAACAAAGAAGACCCTCTTCAGTCTGATAAAGGACACTATAAAAAGCCAACTAATGTATTTGATGGTGAAGAGATAAATGAAGATAAGAAACAAGACAAGGATGGCCACTCTTACCACTTCTATTCAACATTATTCAGGTTCTAGCCAGTTTAATTAGGCAAGTAAGAGAAATAAAGAAGCAACCAAATTGAGAATAAATAAATACAACTATTAGCAAACAGCACAATGGTCTCCATAAAAAAAAATCTAATGAATCTACAGAAAACCTAAAAGAATTAAAAGTAGGTTTATCAAGATGGCAGGATATAAAGTCAATATATTAAAAAGTGAATTGTAAGGTGAACATTGTAGCACATGTCTGTAGTCTCAGTACTTAGGAAGCTGATGTAAGAAATTTGCTGTGAGTTTGAATCCAACATGAGCTACATAGAAAGACCCTGTCTGAAACAAAGCAAAAAAAGTATGTTATATTCCTACACACTAATGCTGAATAAATATAAAATTTTAACACCACATCCAACAGCATCTAAATAAAATATACTCCAGGATTTATCTGACAAAGGATATGAAATACCTGAACACTTAAAACGTACAAAGTGCTGCTAATAGAAATTAAAGACCTAATGTTAAGATATCAGATATTCCAAAATTGCTAGGCACATGCAATACAAAGTCTCAGCAAGTCTTTATACTGAAATTCACCAGCTGTATTAAAATTCAAATGGATACATAAAAGACAGGATAGTCAAAACTACCTTTAAAAAGGAAAGCAAGGTTGGAAAGATGACACCACCTGACTTCAAGATTTATTAAAAAGGTAAAGCAATCGAGATAGAGAGGTACTACAGTAATGATAGAGAGGTTAATGGAATAGAATAAAGAATCTAGAATTAAAACCACACATAGAGGGAAGGCAGGTTTTACCAGAGTGTAAAGACAACTAAAAGTAGTCTTTTCAACAAGTGATGCTGGAACAATTGCACATCCATGTACCAAAAAAAGGATAAGGATAGAGAAGGCCAAAAGGATGAAGGAAAAGGAGGAGGAAAAGAAAGAATGAAAGGAGGGAAGGAGCAAGAGGAGTATGAGGAGAAGGAAGAGGAGAAGAAGAATCAGAAGGAAAAGGAGGAGGGGGAGAAAGAGAACTTGGAGCCTCAACTTTTGCAATGTTCAAAACAGTTAACTCAAAATGACTCATTGACCTAAATGTAAAACCTAAAATTAGAAAACTTCTAGATTAAAACACAGAAAAAAAACACAGGGAAAAGTCTTTATGAAAAAATATTTCTTTGTTCAATTCTGGTGTCACAAAATACCTTGGTCTGGGTAATTAACAAATGATAGAAACTTATTTCTCATGGTTTTGGAGGCAGGAAAGTCCAAGGTCACAGTGCCAGCAGAGCTACCATCTGTTCCATAATGGCATTTCCTTAAAGGTACAATTCCACTCATGAGTGTGGAACCTATGTGACACCTTTTATATGTCGCACCTTCCAATATCACCAGCTCAGTGATTAAGTTTCAACATATGAATTTTAGAGGTCACAGACATTCATGCCATAGTGACTTCTTAGACCTAACACCAAAGACATCATCTATACAAGAACAAATTGATGGGGCTGGGAATTGTCTCAGTGGCCTGTGCTTGTCTAGAATGTATGAGGCCAAATTCAGTCCCTGGCACCACAACAGAGAGGAGAAAATGTTTTTCCAAAAGAACAAATTGAAAAGTGAATTTCACCAAAATGGAAAATTTCCACTCTTCAAAAAAGACAAGCCACGAGATGGCAGAAAATCTTTTCAAAGTATATGTATGATAAAGGACTCAGACACAGATACACATACACAGTTGAATCTCAACAGTAAAAATGAAACCAAGTGTGGTATGCACAAATGCATTCTCAGCACTAAGGGAAGCTGAGGCAGGAGAGTCACAAGTTTAAGTCTCATTTGTCCAACTAAGTGAGACCTTGTCTCAAAATAAAAACTAAAACAGGAGGCTGGGGATTTAGCTCAGCAGCATAAGCACCTACCTGACAAGTGCAAGGTCATGAGTTTGATCTTTGGTTCCAAAAAAATTGCTACAGATTTAGCTCAGTGGCTCAAGTGCTTACCTGGTAAGTGTGAGGTCATGAGTTTAATCCCAGTACCAAAAAAACCAAACAAATAAACAAAAAACTAAAGGGTGAGGGTTTGGCCACCCTGGGTTCAATCTCTAGTATTACAAAATAGTAATTAATACTAACATACAGGAAAATGCACAAAAGATTAAAAGAAATGCTTCACTAAAGAAGCATGTGAACAGATGCTAAATTTCAGTCATTAGCATTCAAATTAAGACCACAGTGATATGCTGCCACTACCTGTTAACATGGCTAAAATTAAAAGTACTGACCATACCAAGCATTGGCAAGAGTGTGGAGAAACTAGAATTCCCACACACTAATGAAGGGATGTAACACAGTACAAACCCTTGGGAAGGGTGTCCTCATCTGCCTTCCACCACTATAACAAATTACCTGACATCGGACACTTATGAAAGAATGGAGGGCTATTTAGCTCATAGGTTTGGATGCTGAAAGCCCAAAGGATATTGCACAGGCTTTGGCCAATGCTCCATCATGGATGGTGGGAAAGCCAGCAGGAGAAACAGAGTACGTCATCAGACAAGAGGTCAGAGCAGGAGGTCTTGCTGGGGTCTTGCTGGAGTTCTCCCCAGAAATTCCTAAAAAAGGAGCAACTCTAGACCACACCTCTCAGAGGCCCCTGGCACCTCCCAATTCCTCCACCTGGAAGATCAAACCTCCACTTATGTGAACTTTCAGAAGCACCCAAGCGAAACACATCCAAATCACAGCAGAGAACATGTCAGCGTCTTAAATTTTTAGAGATACATACCTACTATACAATCCAAGCATTCTGTTTCCTAGATATCTGCCTAAGAGAAATAAGAGTATCTAGCTCTATCAGGACGCGTACACAAGCATTCGTGACGGCTTACTTGCAGTAGCCCCAGACTGAAAGCAGCCATGATGTCGACCAGCAGTTAACTGGACAAATTGTGATATATCCATACAACACATGAGTACTCAGCAAAAGGCAATAAATAAGCTATTGATACACCCAGCAACATAAATAGATCTCAGAAGAAGCATGCTGAGTAAAAGAAACCAAAGAGAAGAATACATATTTTATGGCTCTTTCTAAAACTGCAAACTAAGATGTGGTAACAGAAGGCAGATCAGCCTTGGCTTGCTAGGAACACAGCGGGTGGTGAAGCATAGGCGAGAGGTTACTCTGGGCAGGGGAACACTCGGGAGACACAGATCTGCTCACTGTCTTGGCCATAGCAGTGGTTTCATGCGCGAGTGCATGTTAGGAGCTCAGCAAATGGTAACGTGTTACCTGCGTGCAGCTGAATCTATTTTGAGTGTATTTCAATCAAGCCATAGGCAGTTTTAAGAGCACATGCCATGGTTCACATGTACAATGAACATGTAAAGTTCACATGGATCTATTGTCTTTTCTTTTAATGTTCGAATGTAACTATTTTCTGTTTACAATATTTTGTTGTAACATATAAAATAATTTTATAATGTAAGCAAAAAAAAAATATATATATATATATAATCGTTTGAGACAGGCTTGCTATGTGGTTCACACTGCTTTGAATTCACTATGTAGCCCAGGCTGGTCTTGAACTCACAGTGATTCTCCTGCCTCAGGCTCCCTAGTGCTGGGATCACAGGTGTGCACCATCACACCTGGTTTGTTTTTGCTATATGCCAGAAAGAACTATTTCCAGCATTAGAAGGGAGCATTGCAGTGCAAGAAACAACCAATTTAACAAGAAGATATGTCATTCCAAAGTGTCTATCCTCTTAATAATAAAGATTTAAATACATGAAACAAATTTGCACAGAAATGACAGAAGGAATATTCAATATGAATATTTAATACTGTATTTTTATTATTTAATACAGAAAATAGATTTAAACATTTGTAAGGATATAGATTTAAACAAAAGTACCAATTTGTTGTTCTCTACTAATGAACTACCTTTCAGAATACTAAACAATTTCAAATTATAATATTTAGATATACACACAAAATATATTATTTACATATATACATATCAAGACAGACTATATATGTTCCTGCAGAAAACAAATTCTAATAAATTTTGAAAGACTGAAATCATGAAAATTTGTTTTGTGACTACTCTTGAATAAATTAGATATTTTCCCCCTAGGGTAACTTAGATATTAATAACAAAAAGATAACCAAAAATACCTTTTGGAAAACTAAACAATTTGATTGTAAATAACTCAGTCAAATTAAATGATCTGAGCCTCTGTGCTCTTTTCCCATATGAGTATTCACCACTATTAATTTCCCTCTTGGCACTGCCTTAGCTACTTCTCATAAGAATTGATAGGTTGTTTCATTATCATCCAGTTCTAAGATTTGGTTTGGTCTGGCTTAGTGGTGGGACTGAGGATTGAACCCAACACCTTCCCACTAAGCTATATCTGCAGCCCATTTCTTATTTTTCATTTGAAAAGGTATTAATCACTCATTTGCCAAGGCTAGGCTCAAACTTGTGATTCTCTTGCCTCAGCCTCCCAGAATGCTGGGATTATAGGAAGGTGCCACCACACCTAGAAAAATTCTAAGTATTTTTTAAATTCTTACTTTAAGACTTTCTGTTTCACTCACAGATTATATAAATAGTTAAATGTCATACATTAGGAGATTTTTCTGTTATTTTTCTGTTACTGATTTCTGGTTTAATCCCACTGTGGCCGAAAAACAGACTCTTTATGATTTCAATTCTTTTAATTTGCTGATATTTGTCTTACCACCTAGGATATGCTCTATTTTGTATATTTCCTATAAGCACTAGAAAGAATGGTATTACACTTTGTTGGATGGCGCATTTTATGCATATTAGATCCCCGACGACTGACAGTGATTTCAGTTTCTCTCTCTCCTTGTCAGTTCTCTGCCTACTGGTTCTGGTTCTACCAGTGCTGAGACAAGGATGTGAAAGTCTCCAACTATAATTGCAGATTTGTCTGTTTTTATATCTCCTTCAGTTTCATTAGTTTTTGCTCTGTATAATTTGTGTTGTTTGGTACATGTGCATTTAGAATATCTGGTCTTCTTGGTTTATTATCTCTTAATATCAATATTTAATGCTCCTCTTGTCCTTGGAAATTTTCTTTGCTCTGAGGTCTACTTTATTTGATATTAATGTAACCACCACTGCTTTCTTAAATTAATATTTACACAGTACATTTTCCCCATTTTTAACTTTGAGCCTACCTGTATTGCTATATATAAGTGTGTTTCTTATAACAGTGTACAGTTAAGTAATATTATATACACCCTGACAATCTCTGTCTCTTATTATTCAAATTATTTTCACTTAAATAACAATTGAAGTCTTAGGTCTGCCATTTTGTCATTTGTTTATTCCATTTCTTATCACTGTTTCCTTTCCCACATGCCTTTGTAGGTTATTTGTAAGGATTAAATGAAATTGAAAACAAAAAACATATCAAAATTCATAGTCTATAAGTAAAGTGTTTCTAAAGAGGAAATATAACCTTAAACACTTATATTAGTAATAAAGATTTCATATCAATGTTCTAAGCATTTATATTAAGAAATAAGAAAAAGAAGACCAAATTGACTACATAATAAGTACAAGGAAAGGATTGATAGAGTGGAAAATAATAATATAGAAAATAGAAAAATCCAACAAGGACTAATTTGATTATTTGAAAAATTTGATAAAATTGATAAATCCTTAACTAGATTGAACAAGGGGTGAAAGAGAGAGAGATAGGGAATGCTCAAGTTACCAATATTAGAAACAAGGATAGGATATCACTGTAAGGTATAGACATTATAAAATTGTACTAATACCTATGACAATTTAGATGAAATAGATAAATTCCACCCCAATACAACTTCCCAAAACTGGTTCAAGAAGATATAAAAAATACTAATACCTCAACATGTATTACAGAATTGAATTCATAATTAAAACCTGGTCCCAAGAGCCTTCACTGGTGGATTCTATCTATGGTGCAAGGAATGAATAATACCAATTTTACATGAACTCTATTCAAAAGCAAAAAAGGGCAAAGTTTTCCTATTCATTTTATTACCTCAACATGACCCTACTACACCAAGGCCTTACAAGAATATTGCAAAAAATTACAGCCCAAATCCTCATGAACATCACTGCAATCATTTTTAGCAAAATATCAGATTGAGTCCAGCAATAAATAAAGGGGATAATACATCTTGACTAAATGCTTTTTATCCTAGGAGTGAAGGCTAGATCACACTTAAAGACCAATCCCCGTAATTTACTATATTAACAGAAGAATCAAAAACGTAAGACCACCTCAGTAAATATGGAAAAAGCATTTGACAAAGCCCAGGATATTCCTGGGTTTTTAAAAACTCTTCAAATTAGGAATAGAACAGCAGGAAATTTCCTCAATATGATAACACTGAGCTATGAAAATCCAAGAGCTACGTATTGAATAGCGGAATGTAAATACCTCCACCTAAGTTAGAGAACAAGTGAACA
>PVJX010041378.1:0-14691 GCA_004027295.1 Dolichotis patagonum
ATGAGCAGGGTTTGTAAGTATAAAAGCTTCTCATGATATATTAGTATGTGAAATATGTATGCTATAATATATACAGTCAGGTAATGATAACTTCTATTGAGTACTTTCAGTGCATCTGAACTCTCTCTTTATGTGTATATGTATATGTGCTTGTATACACTCAATCTTAACAGAGGAAAACACTATTTTTAGGTGGGTACTATCATCACCCCCATTTTACAGACTAGGAAACTGAGGTCCAGAACTTGAAGATCAATTGCAGTGAGTAGAAAGGAAGTCACACAGTCTGTCTCTAGAATGTATACTTAGCACAACTTTATTCTAATAATAATGGCTTCTAACAACAATGAAAAAATGTGTGCATATGCCTGCTAAGTATGGAAGGATCCATATGAAACTAAAGTGAACTCAAGGGAGAGATGTGGCTTTGGGAAGGAGATGCCAGACTGTCACCATCTATGTGCTATACCTATGTTCAGCACTCAAGTAATATTTCTCTAATAAAAATATCATTACCAAACAAAGATTAACCCGTATAACCTGTCTTTAGAAATAATCTCAAGACATTACACTTAAGAAACAAAAATATGAAAGCACAGAAAGTTTCTCTTCTCCTGATAAGATCTTTAAAATATTTTTCACAGATTCTGACATCATTACCATATTGCTGTAATAGTTTTCAGTGCAGAAGATGTGTCTGCTTTCCAGTAACACTTCAAAGTTATTGCACTTTCAAAAGAACAATACCTGGGTGTCCCAAGGTCCTTCAAAGCTTGTGTCTCTCTGTCCACTCTTACATATAACCTTATCCGGCAGACACTGTCAAACTCGTCTGGTCTCTCCCTACTGCTCACTTCTCCTTTCACACGTGTGCAAAGGGCCCATCCACACGCACGTCTCCCTGGGAGATGGAGCTCCCTACAGGCAGTGAGCGAGGATTGCTTTTCTACAACTCAGAGAGAAGCATGAAGCCTGGTGTACGGAGGTCACCACAAAATGTGTGGGGGCATAAATCAAGATTGGTGTCTACTTCCAGGTGATCTAATATAAAGCAATCATTTTGTCCATAAGCTCAGTGTGTGCGTGAGAACACACTGCATGACGTCATAGTTAAGGCAGTAAAAATAATCTAACAGCCATATTCACTGTCTGCACCTACGAGTCATTTTGCATCTCTAGAATCTTTGCTACATTAACTTCCATGTTTGCACAGCCTTGCAAAGTAATTATTTTTACCTGTTGTTTACAAACAAAATGAATTTGAGGCTCAGAGATGTTACATAACTTGCTCAAAAACTACTTAACTAGTATGTGACACAAGTAAGATTCAAGTATAAGATACTCATACGGTAACACTTGTGCTTTTCTCATAAAGTAGCTCTTTATCTAAAAATGGTTTAATAACTGGACAAATGGCTATTATAGATGTTTAGTTTTTTAGTAACTTTTCTTTAAAGATGTGTAGTAAGAGTCTGGTTGAAGGGAAAAAGAGGAATATTATATTCTATGTAAGAGAAAATAAGAATATGTTATATGGATCCATATTTTGAAGATGTGAAGATACCTTTCTTATTTAAAAAACAAGATAATACAATCTTAGGAAGAAGGAAAGAACATTAGATGTTACTTTATGTCTCTTGCCCAGACTTTTAAAACTGTCATTGCTCTTCTAGTCACCAATCCGAAGTTATACACGTGAATTTTTATCCCTGCTGACCGAAGTGAACTGTGTAACATGTCAGGATCAATGGAGACTTTGACAGCAGGTTGATTTATCTGGGAATCCCAACAGCTGGCAGAAGAGAGACTGTGACTAATCAGATGTTAAACACAATCTGTGGGAGGTCTCAGGAATGAAAGCATGTGGTCGACACTCAAAAAATAAATAATCTTAACCACAGACTGCTTAACAATTGAGACCTGAAATATGTCCACAGGCGACAGAGGAAGGGACTCCATTGATTGTTGAATGAATGTGGTCCTTTACAGTCAGAACCCTTCCTTTGCTTTGCTGGAGGGTGTTGCTTAGTAGGATAATAGCTGTCAGTTTTGTTGCACTGCTTCCCTGATAGAAATAGGAAAAAAAATCACTGTACTCATAGTCCCCTTCAGGTTCCTATAAAGTGCCTCACACTGAAGAAGTCAAATATTTGGGTCTTGGATTTCTGTACTGCAATATTTGAAATATTTTGGATTTTTGGCCCCTCATGGTCCATGTGAAGTCAGGTTACTAAGTTTTCAGGGCTGTGCGTATTCTTCTGCCCTTTTTGGAGCTATACGTTATTCATGTCAACATGCATTGTACCAGTTGGCACATAATTCCCTCACTTGTGCAATCTAGTCGGAATGCAGAATGTCTGCATTCTTTATTGGAAAGAAAATAGTTGCTTCTTTCACAGATAAATGAGAATTAGAAAAACATTCTTGTTTCATAAATTATGACTAAGGATTAGCAACCATAAACTGAAATCTACGTTTTTATCATCACATGATTTCTCACATCCAGATAAAATGTACTCAGTAGAATGTGCTGACCCTAGCGCGAACACCTTGTTTAACCATTTAAACTAGTTAATTTTTAAGTTTAATGATTAATCACTTAATTTAAAGAACATAAAAAGTAATATTTTAAAAACTAAAATATGTGAAGTCATATTATAACCTAGAGCACAGGTAGCAGCGCTGAGTTAAGGCCTAAGAGGTGCCATAATGGAAGTCAGAAAGCTTCCTGGATAAAGGCGGCTCAAAGAGTGCGTAGGGCGATAGGATTTTTTGTTTGCTTGTTTTTTGGTACTGGGAATTGAACTTAGGATGCTGCACTTGCCAGGCAGGCGCTGTGCCGCTGAGCTAAATCCCTGGGCCTGGAGCAATAGAATACGAGGCCTACGAGCGAAACTCAGAATCTGATTCAGGGATATGCAATGTTGCTATGAAGCTATTTAACACTTCTACTCGCTACTAGGTACAAGCTGCAGTAGGAAGAGCTTTCCAGACCAATGGCAGTCCCCGACTGCAGGCTGTGGAAGGAGACTAACGATTCTCAGGGAAGGGTACTGCAAAATTCAAGCAAGCTGTATAGCACATGCTTTGTTCTTTCAAGACTGGTGTTGTACAACCACACTAAAAAAGATACCTTTGTCTGAATTTGGTTATAAAAACAATAAATTGTCACAAGAATATTAGGAAAAATACCCTGCCAGCCTGTCTGTCTTCATCAATTCACCTCTCCATTTTCTATTTATTGAATATTTGTTATAGATAAGGCAGTGTGCTCCATGCTGGGGAAGACTAATGGAGACACCAAGCCCTTGAGTGTGAAGCATTCTTGGCCCAGTAGTTGAAAAAGAAAATGTATCTGTGCATAGTGGTCTTTAATGGGAGCTAAACATACTTATGTGCAGTCTTTTGCAGATAGCGGAATAATTACTCTTCATGAAATCCCTACGAAGCAGATGTGGAGCTGGGGTCCTGAAGAGTTAACAAACTGACCCGATATTATTTGTGTGATAAAACAGATATTCAATTCAACATCAGGCAATATGTCTAACTCTCCATTCATAAAATAATTCTAACTGCTTCAATCGTGCGATCCAATTTTATCACTTTATGTTACAAAAGCTTACCTCTCTCCTCACTCTTTCTTTCTCATGTATGATTATCACAAAGAATCTCCCTCAGTCTTACAATCTCTTTGTCCACCACCACAATCACTGCTGTTTGATCCTGAAGTTTCTTCTTTCTTCCTTTCACTTGAATAATAACTTGACTGTATCCATCATGTTCAGGGTCACAGATCAGTGATTTTGAAACTCACTGAAGTGGGACTTCATCTTCCAATAGCTCCAGAATTACTTGCTCCAAATTAACCTGTGGGCCTTTCTCCTTGCAAAATCCAACTGCATATTGCAAATCTTTGCATTTATCTCTGCAGAATTTAACATTGTAGGCCAACCCTTTCTTCTTGCATGCTACCCCTTTCTTTCTGTGTTATTACTCTTCCCTGGTTCTTCTCTCATCTCTTTCATTTCTATCTGTTCATTAGTCGTGTTTTTCTTTTAAAGGGAAAACACCAAGATGGCCATAATATAGCTAGTAGTCTATAATTAGCAGCTGAATTTTAAGGCATTAATATGAATTAGTTAGGTGAAGGTCAAAGAGGTGGAATGGGAGGGTTTTCTGAGCAGAGGATGCAGCACATTTGGTGAAAATAGAATAAACAGCCTTATATTTGGGGATGCACAGTTTGGCATGGTGGGGTGTGCTGCTTGGGGAGAGAAGACGGGGTGAATGTGGAAAGCAATGCTCAGATCATGCAGGACCTCATGGTTGGAACCTCAAGCCAGAAATTCACAGGTGCAAGGTATGCTCAGTTTGAAGAAAGCTAGGAGCTTTGATGGAATGTGCTTTTGTGAGTCTGTATGATAGAAAGGCTGGGATTGAGGGTGGGGAAATTCAAAGCGGAGTGACTATGAGATTTTTGTAAGACTCCAGGCAAGATCTGAAGTTGGCTTGGATAAGACAGTGGCAGTTTAGATGGGGGAAGGCAGTAAAGAGTAATATACAGAGACATAAGGAGGCAGAATCAAAGATTTGGGGTGTGGAGTGAGAGTGAGTCTATTACTAAAAGAACCATCACCAAAGTAAAGAAATCAGGAGAAAAACGAGAGTTGAGCTAGAAATCATTGCATCCACTTAATTAGTTTCCTTCCTTCCTTCCTTCCTTCCTTCCTTCCTTCCTTCCTTCCTTCCTGTCTCTGTCTGTCTATCTCTTTCTCTCTCCATTTCCTGATTTGCTTTTAGAATGTAAGGCAGAAAGCCCTGGTAACTTGTGTCTCTATTAATTTTTCTGTCACCATTTAAAAATAAAAAGAAGATAGGAAGAGGTTTTTGGGTACCACTAAATGCCTGGGCCTTCCTTAATTATAATACAAGAGTTTGATGGAGTGTCACTTCTCACAAATGTCAAGGGAAGTGATGTTTTGAACACAGTAATGAAGCTTTCCTTGGAGAATTAATCAAACATCTCCTGTTAATGGTTGATTTGTCCTCTTAGCATATTGAACTAGATCCAGAATATATTACTATTTAAGTGAACTGACATTCTGAAGAACTTCAGAAGAGGTATTCTGGACTAATCTCAGTGACACCAGGTGGCACAGACACATTAGATTTGTGGGGAGGACAGAGATCCCAGGAAAGTGTGGGTAAATCTCTACCTCTCTCAACTTTACTGTGCAGCGGGGCTTGTATCGTTTCATTTGCGGAGATAGAAACCATACATATAAAGTTATCACCTCAAATGTTTCTAATTTTACTTCCTATTTGCAGGATCATCTTGCAGCACTGAGATTGTGAAGATTCCAATGGTTTTGGGTTTTGAAGGGCTTTTTTTTTTAAGCCTTCCCTGGCAGTGAGTGTGGTCCTGAAAATTGCTACTTTGATTAAGCGTGATTCTTGAAAAGAAAAAAGAATGAACTCCTTGTTGACATTTTGACTCAGATCTTCAGCTCTGTGGACTACTTCCTGGGGCTGTGAAACTGATTGTCTGTGGAATTCCCTCAGGGAAAGTCAAGCTGAGATCTATTTCAGCCCTATAAGGTGTAAAAAGGAAGCTGTTTGCCTCTTACAATGCCTATACTACCACTTTTAAAAAAGTACTCACTAGTAAAGAGCTACCAACCGCTTTATTTCTTTTCTCAGGACTGTGTTTAAAGACAGAGCCCCAGCTGTATAATGGCTTGGCTCATCACAAAAAGTGCAGTTGTCTTTCCAATGGAGAGACTGTCACAGCCTAGGGGTGACATGTGAACATGCAGAGCAATTTATAAGCTGCCACATTGAATGACTCAGTCTTCTGAACTCTGTGTGCAGGACAGCTGGTCTTCCTGGAACCTAAGGCCAAGTTGTGTGATCTCTGCAGATTCTGTTTTGGAGCTAGGCCTTACCATTTTCCAGGGTTTTTTTTTTTCTGTTTATTTATCTTCTGGTCCAAATTCCCGAGGGGTTGGGCTAATCGTATTTGCCACTGTGTCCTTGTCTTGGGGAGTATCTACCACATAGTAGGGGCCTCGTAAATATGTGAAGTGAGGGCAGACCAAACCCTTGGTCTCTGTTACCTTAGCAAAGTGTCTGTAGTAGGTATTGTAAGTGAACAAATGCACAAAGATACAACCTCCTCTTAGCAATGGTGCGGAACTGGTTCCAGGACTTCCCGTGGATACCACACTCCAGTTATTCAAGTCCCACATATAAAATGGAGCAGGCAGTGGTGGCATGTAACCTACACACATCTTTCCATATATGTTAAATCATCTCTAGATTACTTCCTAATATTCAGTATTATTGTGATTATTTGTAGCATGATGTGGTTCACTAGTTTTTATCAAATGCTATTAGCTTTATACTGGACTAAGCAATCTTATATTCTCAATCTCATACTCTATAAGTCCTATATTCTTAATCTGATACTCTCAGACAATAGCAAGGCTTCCTATATCATTGCACTTCTTTCTCCTATATGATTTTTAAGACTTAAGGCCAACAACCAGAAAAATAAACTTTAGATATATAAAGTTTATATATATATGTAATAAGATATGCAAACTTTAGAGATAAAGGTAGCAAGAAAGGGACATCAGATGTCCAGTTCAGTCGGACAGGATAAAGACCTATCTGTTCCTGATGGAAGGCAACATCTGTATTTCAAGAGAAAGAAAGATACATAGAGAATCTGAGACAATGGAAGAACTTCTAATTAATCAGAAAAGGACTTCTGGTTATATTTTTGTTGATTAGTTGGTTCTGGGCATCAAGCAGGGCTTCCAGGACACTGGGCAAGTGCTCTACCACACATCTTTACAAAGTGGTCTGCACGTCTAGCCCCTATCTGTGTATCAGAAGAAAGCCAACAAGTTTTACACCTCTACAGGATTTACAGGATTAGACAACAGCACACATATTCCAAAAGTTTTCATTCTAAGGCCATATATGGAGATGCTCCTGCTTAGTAATGAATGTCACGAAGCACATGTTTGCAACAACAGCCCGTGGGAGCAGAGGGCACGGCTTGGATGAGCTAGCAGTCACACTCCCATATGTCCCCGCCGCCCTTCACAGACGCTCTCTTTTCTTTGCATTGTGGGTGCCCTCAGGGCAAGACTGAAGTGCTGTACTTTCAGTTAAGCTGTTGTTTTTAGCTTATCTGTGTTTTCTTTATATGTTTTATGAGTTCAACAAAAGGCTACACCAGCCCTCTGTTACTGGCAAATAATTATAACTTTCTGATAAAAATTTTCAGATACCTTTTAAAATGATTTAAACTTCCATACTTCCTTGTTTTATACATTGTCTTATTCCTTTCAATAGTTTCAAGTTTAGAAATTCTGAAGCAGCTTTGCAGATTTATGTGATTTTTTAGCACTAAAATGGAATTTGTCAGTAACTGGTATCTTGAGGTTCCTATAAAGATTCAGTAGTCTGCTTTTAGGATTTTAGTGATAATAAATGTGCAGCAGCATTCACCTCTGATATCTACAGGATGGTACGACATAACCAGAACTCAATCTACTCTTTGGAAGAGAGGAGAAATCAGGCAGGTGGTATTACTACGAGAAAGACAAAACAAACAGAGACAGTAGACAGTCTTTATCCATAAGAATCCTACAAGAGAGCCAAAGCCCAAGCCTTCTGAAAGGCAGATGCTTCCACCAGGTGGTTTGTTAATTTTGTAGAAAAAGAAATACAGTTTCTTGTCCCATCAAAGCAGTAGACAACACTAATAGGCTCCCCTACAGGTCCTGGAGGAATTATATTTAGCAGAAGGTAAACCAGAATAGTTCATTTACAGGTTAACGTCATCTCTGGAAGATTGTGATCATTGTTGGATAATGTCCAGTTGAATATGCATGCTAACTTCTCTATTAGGATAACAAATATCTTTGAACGTTACAGTGCTTGCCCTGTATGCTAAATATGCACCCTGCCATTACAGTATGAGGTGGGCCACAAGGGCTAACGCCAGGGACTGTGTTTAGACTAAGTGTTTATTGGTTGTTCCACCTTGGCCAAGTTACCTAACCACTCCTAGATGATGAAATGAAGGCATAACACACTTTACTCATAATATATGTGTGTGTTTATGCTTGTGTGTTACATGAAACAGTTGAAATTGAATGCCTAGCACACGCAGGGGTGGCCTTATGTTAGCTATGATTAGATGAAATACACGCTGTCTGTGGAGCCCTGAAAAATAAAGACATGAGTTAATTTAATCCTGGGAACAGCATGATCCTATTCAACATCTCAACCCTGGATGACCTTAGCAGACCACATGGCTGCATATGAACACTCCGTGAATTTGAGGGCTCATTTTCTGGGTGAACTGGCCCTGTGACCTGGCTCCGTTCCCTGTGCTCACTTTCTTGTGGGTGAGAAAGTCACTGTTCAGTGTCAATCACACAAAACCGTTAGCTGTTCTCATAAAGAACTCTGGAGTCATTGCCTTTTCTGGTAATGGTGGTAAAACGTTTTCATGCAATGCGTAGGAGGGATTCAAGTGGCTGCTTGCCAGGATTGTGTGTGTATGTGTGAGCTCTTTAATACTGCTTCTGTGGTGAGCAGTGCATTGTATCAACAGTGACAGAAAGACCTGGGAAGTCCACAATAGCATCACAGCCGGGTCATTTAGAAGTGCACGTCCATCGCCGATGACCCTAGTCCAGCAGTCTACGGCCTTTGCTCTCTGTCTTTATTCTAACCTGTTCCCCCACTCCCTTGTAGAACTGCTTCCCTTAACAGCTGGCCAGAAGGCTCTGAATCAGTCCAGAATTAGGTAGAGACGGACAGGAATTGGGTGTCACAGGTCCTCAAAAGGCCAAACCTAGAAAAGTTCCACTTCTGGAATCTTTCTACTTATAGTTAGCAAATAATTCACTTCTATTCACAAATGTTCCTTTTCCTCTGGCACTCTTCCTGCTTCCATATTTGTTAAAAATGAATGAATGCTACAATTTTGCAAACCTTCCCCTGAAATCATAACAATAATACAAAGAAATGATGTAAAGTGACCATTCAAAAGTGGTTTAAAGTTAACTGAAAAGATTTACAAAAGGAGGGAATGGCATCACATTTTTAAACTTTTAGTTATTTTTAAAAGAGGAAACACTAAAAATCAATTTGGTTAAAAAGTTTGAAATCATACTTATTATTTGGTTAAAAAGTTTGAAGGTATAATGAACTTAATCCTGTGTATTTCTGTAATTTTGGATGGTATAACAAATGGTAATTATCATTTTGCAACTGTAGCAACATATGCCTTATATTAAAATTAAGTAGAAATATAGTCTAATAAAATGTTATTTTACTTAGCATGCTTAATTTATTATAAATAAACACAAATTTGTAGTGAATGGTGATTTATTTTTCTTGCTGTCCTCTTCCTTTTATTTTATTATTTTGTTTTAAAGAGAATAAAACAAAACAAAACAATGGGAACAATATTGGATTTCAAAACCTGGTCAGTAGGAAATCAGCCATGGTTACTGTAATGCACATTGTTATCCTCTAAATAGAGTTTCAGACCACCAGACACAGGCATGGAAGTCAATCACACAGCACAAGCACTAAGTTGTTTCTTTACTTCAGTTGTCACCATCTCAGAAATTTCAGGTGTGTGGCTTCTAAATTCCTCTCTGTCTATGTCTCCTAGACTTGTTGGGATGAAATATAGCCATGCAAAATTAATTAAACAATATCAGCACTAAATTATCTCTTCTTTGCTATCATTTCAGAAATTTCAAGTGTGTGACTTCTAATTTATTTTGTGTCTGTGTCTGCCAGACTTGTTCTGGGTGGGCTGGAGGCCTGAGATTGTACCCCACTCCTTCATCTTGACACTTTCCTATGTTCCTCTGAATCAGCTGCTTGCTGAGTTCTGGGTGTTTCCTGCATTGGCTGCCCATTCTGTGGTTCGGGGGTTGGGGTAGGCACCTGAGTTCCTCTGATCTGAGGTTCCTGGAGTGGCAGAGGTACACGGCAGATGCTCACTGATGTTCCTCAGACAGGAGCATAATCTTGGGGATGTGGCTTCCTCTCCCTCAGGTCACATGATGGCAAGCTTACTGGGGGAGGGGGGTGTGGCCTTCTTCTCCCCAGGGCCTGGGAGTGGCTGGCTTACAGTGGGAGGGTGGGGAGGTGAGTTTTTTCTTTCTAATAAATTGACCCTTACATTTCTAAAGTTCTGAAATGGCCAACAGACCACAGAAAGATACCTGTTGAAACCAACAACTTCAGAAAATTGCTGGCCTTGATTCAGGGCTAGCCTTCTCTTCCTTTGAGTACTCATCTACCCTCAAGATTTCAACTGTCTCTAATAAATGTGCAAATTACAAACTGCCACTTATTTAGTTCAATATTAACAGCAACCTACTGGCTAGATTTTGCAGAATCTCTTCACAAACCTCAAACTTACTGTTGTGAAACAGATTTTCTGATTTTTAAACTTTCTTTCTTAGATTGATTTTTCTAACCTTTTATTTAATTATCCTGCCATCAAAATAATAACCCTAACCCTGCTCTAGTTAGTTTTTCTCTTATTCAAATTTTCCAGCTGCTCTGTGTTTAATATAGCCAGATCTTATTATTTATTCAGGGCATCCACAATGAGATTCAACCCTATTTTTCTAGATTCTTCTTCCAATGAGTCTAATAGCTTTTAAAGTACTCTCATACAGATAATGTTGGTTGGTCTTCACATAAATTCTGTAATTTAAAATATGTGCTGCCAAAGTGAGCACCTGTAATGTAAGATATTCAGGTAGTTCTTTATGCTTCACAGGAGGAAAGCAAAGTGATGAAGAAAGGCAGACTACTCAAAAAGAGTGTTCGGTTGGGCAAGAATCATTACCTAGAAGATAGTAAAAGTATATCTTCAATCAAGATTCCTAACACCCACTGTCTTAGTTACTTTCTTGTTGCTGGGACAAAGCATGATAGTCACAAGTTAATGAAGGGAAGGTTTATTTTAGTTCACTGTTTGTAGAGGTTTCAATCCATACTCAGCTGGCTCCAAGGAAAGGGAGCATGGCAGAGGAGAAACAGCCCCATGGCACGTAGGTAAAAGGCAGCAAGAGTTCCTTCTTCTTTCCTTTTTTATTTCATCTAAGCTACAAGACTACTTACTAGTTTTTGGGTCTTGCACTCTGGTAGATTCATCATTCACATCAAGAATCATGCTAAATCAATCAATGGACAAATCTAGTATCAAACACATGATGTAGTATTACACACCATCTACAATCTGGTCACTCCCAAAAGCCCTACCTGTGAGTGCATGAGGCTGTTGGGGGACATTTATATATAAATCATAACATACTGCCTGGCCCCCAAGAGACTCACGTGCATCCCTTTTATTTTTTTGATTTTTTCTCTTTTATTTCAAAAGGGAGTAAAATTAAACACAACAAAACAGAACAGAATGGGACACAAGAAAGCATAAATTTCAAAGCTAGACAACCAGAGATCTTCACTATCTGTCATATTGTCTCTTGTTTTCTTCCAAATGGTTGTCCTTATCTTTGCATATGGAGAGCTCATACTAAATAACATAACCAATCTTTTCACAAGATGTGTAGTTCACTGGCTCCCACTTGCTAGGCAGGGGGAAGTGGGAGGGGGGACATGGGATGGGGGACAGGATGACATTAGACGTCTGATTCTCAGCCCACACACCGGCAGGATCACAGCCGCCCCCCAGAGAGGGGAGGAGATCCTTGTTCTCCCGGCACCCTGAGTCAACCGCACTGTGCAGGTCCCGATGAGCCAGGGTCTCTCTCCTTTGGGCCGTCGAAAGTCTGCCACACTCTCAGCACCCCCATAGAGGGGTGGAGCTCCTTGTTCTCCTGGCACCCCGAGTCAACTGCATGGTGCAGGTCCCAAGACGCCAGGGTCTCTCCCCTGCAGGCCCCCTAAAGTCCACCATACTCACCTGTTATTTCTTTCTGATGAATTGACCATTCCTTTCCAAAGTTCTGAAATGACCAACAGACCACAGAAAGAATTCTCTTTAGGTTCCTGTTTGAAACCAGCAGCTATAGCGATCTGCTAGCCTTGATTCAGGGCCACTGTGCATCCCTTTATGCAAAAGGGATTTAGGACATCTATAAGAGTCACCAGAGTCCTAACAGTTTCAGCATTAATGAAAAGTCCAAGTCCAAATTTGCCTTTGAAAATTTAAGGCAAACTCTTAGCTGCCAGCCCCTGCACAAATGAAGAGAAGGCAAATACTTCTAACATACAATAGTACAAGCTAAACATCCCCATTTCCAATAGGTAGAAATAAGAGGACCGAAAGGAATGGGACCAAAAGACGACCAAAATCTAGCAGAGTAAACATTAAATCCTATAGTTTATGTAGCATCTGGGGCAATCTGTAACAAGATATGAACTCCAAAGTTCTTGGATGGCACCATCCTGACTTCACTGTTGGTAGTTGTGGCTTTAGTGGGCCCTCTTTGTCTGACTTTGCTGACTTCCTGAAGCTTTCTTCAGATGATCCACGTTCATGGCTTTTCCAACCTCCTGGGGTCTCCAAAGCACTTCTGACTTTGTGCTCACAGCTTCACACACTGCCATATAGGGGCACACTTCCTAGTCTCACAGGTCTGTATTTGTAACTGAAGGTAAGCCTTCCTAACTTCACAATGCTTTCATTCTTCATGTACCTAAAACTAGCACCATGTGGAGGATGCCAAAGTCTGCTGCCAGCTGTGGAGTAACCAGGCTTCCTTTTCTCTTGGTTATAGGGGTCCATTTCCTGGATTTCTGAGCACTGTGAACCCCATTCCAAGGAACATGTTCCCTAGGTTGCTACCATTCTGTTACATAGCCTTTTGCCAAGGCAGTTCTGAGGTTACAAGGGTGGAGTTAGGCTGGTTATTGTTATACTTTCAGGCCATCTTTTCTATTGTCCTGTTCTGAAGTACTTAGCTTTTTAACACTAATATTTTCAGCAATCAAATTCTCCTCTGATCCATTTTAGTATGCTGGAACTTTACCGGAGTTTTCTTTCTGGTCAAACTCAAAAATATTTTAAATCATTGCTCTTGATCCGCAAGTAGAACTGGCTCAAAACCCCTGAGAGTAGTCATGCCACTGCCACAACAGTGGACTGCCTTGAAATTTACTTCACCAAGCTAATTGGTGCGCTACCCTTAATCTCAGTCTCCTTCAATATCACCAGACAGGTGCAAGATCCAAACAAATTTGCAGCAAGAGCATAAAACACATGGTCTGGAGTCCAATTGCCATTGTAAAGTGTTTTGAACTGAAACCTTCTGAGCCTTTTCCAGCTGCTTTGCAGCCAACATTCAAGTCTTCTCAGCTTGGATCAGAATCTCCCACCAAGTTTGGCTCGCAGCATTTTAGGGCTGCTTTGCTAGTCAGCATCTCCAAACTTTCTAGTCTCTTCCCAGAAAGCAGTTCCAAAGGTTTTGGACCATGTGGTCAGGTCCAATTGTAGCAACAACTTCATCTCTCTGGGACCCAAACATGTCTTTGTTACTTTCCATTGCTGAGACAAGATACCTAACATTCACAAGTTAAAGGAGCAATGAATTATTTTTAATTCACAGTTTGTAGAGGTTTCAACCTATCGTCAGATGGTCCCAAGACAGGGCAGCGCAGCAGAGGGCCATGGCAGAGAAGAAACAGTGCATCATGGCATGGCAGGCAGGAAAGAGCAAGCCTTCCTTCCTTCTTCCCTTCTTATTCCATCCAACTATCAGCCTATTTGTTGGTGACCCCCGGACCCCCACACTCAGAACCAGTCTTCAGTCTTCAGTACATCCGTCATCCACACCCAAAACTATGCTAAACCAATCAGTAGGCTAACCCAGTATGCCAAACCCATAGTCTAATGTCACACAGCATGATTAAGTCACTTTCCAAAAGACTCACATAGGAGTGCTTTGGGGGGAACATAAACCCTAACACCCACCAAGAAGCTGGGCATTCACCCTTTCTCATATAAAGACAGCTGGTCAAAAAGGATTGCTAATTGTTCCCAATACCTTTCCCTCTTGATTTCACTTATGTAATTTTAGAATAATTGAAACAATTCTCCATCTGAATTATTTTTATATTTTGTAGGTTTCATCTGTTTCCCCTCTGACTCATATCAATTCATAACTAGTTATAAGTCATGCTCCCCCTTCCTAGGCTCATTTCATACTGTTTCAAACTCATAAAATAAATTATTCTAATTCAATCATTTTTGTACTTATTAAATAAATTTTAAGTCTGGTGAGACACTGGCCTATATCATAAGTATCTTTATATTCCCCATATGTTTTACTGAGTAGGTAAATAAGAAATATTTTCTGAACATGACTGGTTTCTTAGAGTAGATTTTTCTAAGTGGTAAGACATTTTCATGTTTCGTTTTGTTTTCAAAGGGTCAACATCAGCATCTAGTGTCCTTCTATATGGGAGACCTGGCATAATTTCTATTTTTAGTAACTCCTACAATGCCTACAATGAGTAGAAACTCACTAAACATGTTTTACTTAGCACGATCAATGACAATAGTTTATCAATGGCTGCTATAATTAATATTCTGAGTGGTTAGAACATAATTTTCCCATTTTATTGTTCTGACTCAGGTACACTAACCAAGTTGTTAATTTAATTGAATTT
>PVJX010041379.1:0-14671 GCA_004027295.1 Dolichotis patagonum
GTCCATCACTTTTTCTGTGATGTTCCGGCAGTCATGGCTCTGTCTTGCTCTGATACACACTTTAGTGAACTGATTCTGGTTTTTACATCAAGCTTTAATGTGTTTTTTGCTCTTCTGATTATCTTGACCTCCTATGTGCTCATATTTATCAGCATCTTGAATATGCGCACAGCTGAGGGACACCAAAAGGCTCTGTCCACCTGTGCCTCCCACCTCACCACAGTCTCCATCTTCTACGGGACTGTCATCTTCATGTACCTGCAGCCCAGCTCCAGTCACTCCATGGACACAGACAAGATGGCATCCGTGTTCTACACCATGGTCATCCCCATGCTGAATCCTATGGTCTACAGCCTGAGGAACAAGGAGGTCAAAAGTGCATTCAGGAAGGTGATTGAGAAAGCAAAAATTTCTACATAAAGCTGGCATTTCAGCTTTGTATTGTGCATCATAATTTTAGTTTATTGCTCTCAGACCTTTACATAGTGAGTTATATTTAAGCTCCACAATGCAGAAACATTTCTAAATTAATATATTTTACACCTTTGGAAATCTGTCACCTAATAAAACGAAAATGTTTCACAAATGTGTTATGTATGTGAGGAAGGCTGATATAAATTGTTAGAAGTTTTGGGACTTGTTTGTCAAATCTTCAAAATGAAATTTGTCTTATTTCTTTGTTCCATTTATATTTTCCCTTTTGAATTTCAAAACAAACATGTAGTAAACAAAGAATAAAAACATGTGAGTGCCCTTTGTGTGCACATACACATTGCAGTGGGAAATTGGTCAGCAGTGTGAATAGTTTTTAATAAAAAAAATCTAACAAATTGGATTTTAGACACCTAGATTTATTTTCTAAAAAGCAACATTAATTTTAGGGCACTTTTAGGCTCACCGCAAAGTTGAAATGGAGGTACAGTTATTTTTCACATGCCTTCTGCCTCTGCATACACATGGGCTCCCCCATTAGCAATGGTCCGACACACACAGGTATACATTGAGGTACATCTCCCCAAGATTTTAATCTATACTCTTGGTGGTGTGTATGTTATCAGTTTAGACAAATGTACAAGGTATGATAAAATATGGTGGATGTTTAAAATTTTTATTGAAGTATAAGACACACAACCATGAATCCCATTCAGAATACCCTTCACTTCATACACGCCGGCCCCGTCCTTCTCGCCGCCTCTTGCAGCAGGTCCTTTCATGTTTTTCCCTGAGCATCCATCATGTGCGGCTGTGGCTGCCTCAGTGTCTTGAAAGCACTCAGCGCGTGTCCCTTCACGGTCATATGGACTGTGGGGAGGAGCCAGAGGCTGCAGTGCTGGTCTGCAGAATGAGGTGAAGGAGGACACACCATCTCGTTTTCATTGGGCAGAGGTTGCTGTAAAAACTTAATCACTTTGGGTTGACTCAGCATCAGGGAAGCCACACAAAAGACACTTGGGGAGTAGGGTGTTCTGAACCAATTCAGAAAGTGGGGAGAATAATGGGATAAATGGGTTCAAAACCAGGGAAAGAATTTGGAGGAGAATTACTAGCAGTGTGTCTTTTACTGTAAATATTTGTTTTCAAATTAAACATTCAGGGCTGGGGATTTACCTCCGTGGCATAGGTGCCTGCCTGGCAAGTGCAAAGTCATGAGTTCAATCTCCAGTACCATAAATAAATAAATAAACAAACAAATAAATAAATAAAACATTCACCGCAGATTCGGATCCCGCCTCCTAAGACATGTGTCCCTCACTGAGTACCATTCAGTCTCAGTGCTCTAAAAGCCCTGCACACTTTTCCTGTTCATTGCTTCCTCTCCCTTACACCCTAGTAACAACTGGAAGTACAGCTGGAATCAAACAGTAGTGGCCCGATTTCACACCGCATTCTTTCTCTCAGGGATACGCCTTTGTTTCCTCCACGGCTTTTCATAACCTGACAGCAGCTCACTGATGTTTGGCTCTGAACAATACCGCGGTCTGGATGAACCGCCTGCGAGCTGTTCACCCACTGAGGAACGTTTGGGTTGATTCCAGGTTTTGACAATCACGAGTAAAGCTTTTATGACATCAGTGTTTTAACTGTTTTTTTCTTCAACATCACTGAATTTTCTGCTCATTTTCACTGTTAAATTTTAACCCTACACTTTTACTCTGAATGTAGTTGTTCTTCAGTGCCTCACCCTGGGTTGTTTCTGTTGTTTTTATTGAATGTTCCATCACAAAAACAGCAGAAAAAAATTAAACACGTATGATTGTTGGATGTCCTGGTAATTCTATTGTTAGGGTTTTTTTTTTTATTGTTAGTTTTTTGAGGAACGTAGTTACAGTGTTCCATGGCAATTGTGCCATTCCCACCAACACCAGCATCTTAAAGGTCTGATTTCTCTGAATCTTCACCAATCTTGGTTACCTTTTAAAAACTGCCTTTATCAAGTGTATGAAATTACAGTTCTTCTACTTGGGATAACTCAGTGGCACAAGTGCTTGCCTGGCAAGTGCAAGGTCATGAGTTCGATCCTCAGTACCAGAACAAGAAAAAAAAATAAAAAGTTACAGTTCTTTATGGATTGGTTTGCATTCCCTCATGATTAGAGATGCTGGATATAATTATCTAAACCTCTGTCCATTTGTTATCTTCTCTGAAGAAGTGTTCATTTTAGTTTTTTCCTATTTTAAAATTGGGTTTTTCTATGGAGTTGTAGGAGTTCATTATATATTTTGGTTATTAATCCCTTTTCACACATATGGCTTGCATATATTTTCTCCCACTTAATGGATTGTTTTTCTTTTACTGATTGCTTCCTTTTCCATACTGAGCTTTGTAGTTTGAATAATCTCACTTCGTAATTTTTGTTTTGATTCTTGTGCTTGTTGTTTTGGACCTAAAGAAATCATTGCCAAGCCCAGTGACATATCTTTCCACTGTGTTTCCTAATCTTTGATGAAATCTAGTTTATCAAGTTGTCTTTTGGCATCAAATCCAAGCAATTCAAGGCTATATTTTCTTCTAATTGTCTTATAGTTTTTAACTAATATTTATGTTGTTAATGCATTTTGATTGATGTTCATTTTTGATATGAAGTAGGGGTTAAATGTCTCTCTCTCTCTCTCTCTATGTATATATATATATATATATATATATATATATATATATTCAACTGTAATATAATCTTTGAATAAACTATTCTTTCCCCATTAAATGGATTTGGTACCCAAATCAAAAGTTATCTAATTAGTGATGTGGGATTTTTTTAAGTTTTTGCTTCTACTCCATTACTACTTATGTACTTCAAATCTCATATTGCATCTGCATGTGCAATATATTTTGAAATTGGAAGATCTAGCCTACTTTTTTACTATTGTGTTCAAGATTGTCTTGATTGCAGGGCACCTTAAAATTCCATATGAATTTTTGCTGTTCTTTTATTTTTCTGCACACAGATCATTGGTAATCTGATAGGGATCTCATTAATCTTTAGACCATCATGAAGTACTGTCACTTAAAAATATTGTCTTAAAATTCATGAACAGAGACTGTTTTTACATTTATTTAGATTTCCTTTCATTTCAGCACATTTTTGAGTTTCTTAATGTAGAATTTATATACCCTTGGTTAAAGTTAGTATTGTTTAGATACTACTCTAAATGGAATTATTTTCTTAGTTTTTAGATGGTCGACTGTTAATATATAGACCTATGGCTGATTTTGTTTGGTGATCCTGAATCACTTTGCTGAATAAGTATACCAGCTAACAGATGTTTTGTACATTCTCTATGATTTCTTTTATGTAAGACCCTATCATCTGTAAATCTAGTTACTTTCCAGTTTGGATAAATTTTATTTCTTTTTTCAGGACTACTTACTATATGTAGAACATCTGGTACAATTTTAAGCATGTAGGTGAAATTAGAAATGCTTATTTTAGATAGAAGGATTTTAGTCTTTCACTTTTGAATATTATTTGTTTTGGGTTTTTTTAAACAACAAATTCTCTTTTTCCCTTCTATTAGTAGTTATGTATGCATTTTGCATTTTGTGCTTTATTTATTTTGTGTGATGATGGGGATCAAGTTAAGACTTGTAGTAGAAAAGCACTTACCACATAATTATCCTCTGCCCATTTGTCTTTAGTGTACGTATATAAAATTTTTATGACTATCTTTTTTAGTTTAATGAGAGGACCCTATGGTTTTCTTCCTATCCATTATTCTATTAAGGTGGTATGGTAGAGTCAAATCAGCATCATTGAAGAATAGAAAGTTTCAGCCTCCACCCTTCCACAGAACAGCTGATTTAATAGTGACATGTGTATGAGAACTCCATGACCTAGTAATGAGATTGTGGTATCTAGATGAGCACAACTAATGGCACATTCAAATGAACAAGAAGAGCGGTTTCATTTCACTTACCTAAGCCTGTGTCCTGAGCCAGCGCAGTCTAACTTTAGCAGACATCACCTTGGCCTCAAAGTAAAGAAAACAGAATGTGAATCAAAGTTCCTATCCTTCTGTACACCATTTAGGAAAAAGGAGAGATTACGTACAATGGCTGTATGACCTTAAGAGGTTAACTCAGGGTGCATGAGTCTCAAGTCTGTCCTTCAGGAAGAAGGGAAAGGAATTGAACATGGAAACAATGGAACACTGTACTCAAAATCAATCACAGAATGACAAATATCTCCTGTCCCTGATTCATAACTCACGTGAGATAGCAAAAACAGACAAATTATAGAAGCATAGAGTACAATGGTAGTTGACAGGGCCCAGTTAGAGAGGGAAATGAGTTGTTTTCCAACTGATATATATAGTTTCAGTAACGTAAGATGAAAAGATTTGCCTCTGCCTTTTTCCTACACAAACATGCACACACTTATGCTCACATGTTATTTCATGACCACCTTTTACTGCTTCTTTTTCTGGATTAATTATTTTTTATAGTATAACCTTTTTATAGTATAACCTTCTGTGTCTATGTTAATTCCATATTATCTGCCTCGGTGATAATCCTGGAAGCTACAGTTAACACCTAAACACATACCAATTATTTTACTAATACTGAAGTAATTCCTATAGTATATAAAAACTCTGATCCTATATAGTGCTATCTTCTATTAGCTTGTCATGATCACAAATTACATCTTCATATATTTTGTACCCCTTAACATAAATTTACAAGTAATATTTTATGTATTTGTATTTCAAATAACAAAGGGGAAATAGGGAAGTGATACAGCAAAAATATAATTCTGGATTTTATATTTACCTATGTAGTTTTCCATCTTTTTGTTTCTCAAAGTAGTTTTCAATTAGTTTTTGGGCACTTTATTTTAACCTAAAAGAATTTTTAAATTTCGTATAATTAAAGACTACCGAGCCGGACGTGGTAGTACACTCCTGCAATCTCAGCACTTGGGAGGTTGAGGTAGGAATATCGTTGCAAGTTCAAGACCAGCCTGGGCTACAAAGTAAGCTCAAGGCCAGCCTGAATCACATAACAAGACCCTATCTCAAAAAGACCAAGAAAACCAAAGCAACCAACAAACAAACAAACAAACAAAAAACCAAAATAACTACCAATGGTCAATGCTCAATTTTAATTTATGTGAAAAATTCTTGTTTTTGTTTATCATTTTGAAGATTAGTTTTGTTCAATGTAGAATTCTTAGTTGATACATTTTTCTTGCAATAATTTATATAAATCACCTCAATTTCTCATGGTATTGATGAGAAATCACTTATTAATGTGATTTAAGAATTCCTCATTTGTTACAATTTGCTTGTCTATACAAGCTTTCACAGTTCTTTTTACTTTGAACAGTTTGATTTTAATGTGTGTGGAGAGCATTGTATGTTGTTCTTTCCTGAGTTTTGTGAATTTTTTTGGAAGTGCAGAATCACATATTTTATCAAATTTGGGAAGTTTTTACCCTATTTCCTTAAATACAATGGTACCTCTGTTAAGGTTGATACATGATGTAAACTTGAGCAGTTTAGAAGTTTAACTAAGAGGATCAGCAGGGAGCCAAGATCCTTACTTTGTAAACATTCACATCCTGTGCAAGAGGAGGGCACAGAGATTCTGTGAGTATTACATCTGTTCTGGGGTGTGGAGAATGACTTGCATACAACATAAAGGAGGAAAAGAGGCTTGCTTTCCTTAGTTTTTGCTCTGGCTTCCTTGCTGTCTTACGTGGTCTGAAAGAGTTGCCCCTGTGCCACACCACCCTGCTATGGAGCTGGCTGATTATGGACCAAAACTTCCACAAACTGTTAGCTAAATTAAACCTTTCCTTCCTTAATTTTGGGCACGGGGTATTTTGTCCCAGCAAAAAGTAACCAAAACAAACTCTGTTCACAAACGCTTCTGTTTGCAAACAATTTGGTTTGCAGACAGGAGTGTTTGGCAAGATTTTGCTTTCATTCACAAACTTTGCATCAGGTGACGACCAGAACTGCCACCATCTACTCTGCATGAACACAAATGTGGCCATCTTCTTCAGAATCATGGAATGAATTAAGTTCATGAACTCCTATGTAACTTTTCTTTCCTGTGCTTTCCTTCTGACATTCCAGTTGTGCTTAAATTGGGGCATTTAACAGTGTGTGACCAGTGTATTAAGCTTAGTTTTTATTCATTTTCTTCTCTGCTCCTCTGACAGGGTCATTTCAGCTGATTTATGTTCAAATGTACAGATTTTTTTGTTTTCCCTGCTCAAATCACTGTAAATACCTTCCCCCAAAGTTTTCATTTCACTCATTTCATTTTTCATATCTGAAAGTCAATGTGGCTCTTATGATTACTTCTACTTTACTCATGATCACCATTTATTTAAACACAGTTTTCCTGGATTTCTTTATTTCCACGTCCAAATTTCCCATAAGCTCTTGTGTTCTCAGGTCTGGCCTCTCAGGTCTTGACTTCCTTTGAAAATTTTATTAGTACCTGTTTGTAGTTCATGCAGTTTACAATCATTTTGGAGAGTGGTTACATGTACATACCAAGGCTTCTTTTTTTAAACCCCTTTCCCTTTCCTCTCCTGATTCCCCTCCTCCTCTTATTCTATCCAATTTTTATTCTTTTTGATACTATTAATCTCAATTCATGTTGTGGCATATAATGTTTACATTAATTGGGGTTATTATATTTCTGAACATGGTGTATCTTTATCCTACTTATTTCCCCTTCTCTTCTCCCTCACTCCTTGCCCTTGATTCCTATATGATGGAATACTATTAAGATATGAATAATAACAATTGTGGCACATTTGTAGGAAAATAGAAGCACCTGGAAAATATCATGTTGAGTGAGATAAACTAGACACAGAAGTTTAAATACTGCATTTGAGCTCTAGTTTGCATGAGGCAAAGTACAAATGAAGAAAATGGTAAAAGATAGATAGTGGTAGGCAAGGGGATGAATCTCTTGCAGTAGGTCTCCATTTCTTTACTGGTGGCTTTGTAGATACTTCTTCAGTGTTATGTTGTCATGTTTTTCTTGTTTTAGCATTTACTTTGCTTCTTTAAGTCTTTCACAATTTCTGAAAGATTTAACAGAATTAATTCTAATAGTTTTTGCTTACTTTTTCATTGTTTCCATGTAATCACAAGGATTTGGAATAATATCATCTACCATTTTTCCTACAAGTCTGGTTGTTACATAGGGCAAAATGAATATTCCAGATTCAGGTCCCTTTTTTACATTCTTAATAGCAGGTATAAAACATTGCCATACAAGATATTATTGACAGGTCCCAAATAATAGGCTCTAACACTGGAAGGGGGGTTTATTCAGTTTCCTACAGGCTTATTTCTCATTTATGCTGCTTCATGTCCACCACACAGGTTTCTGGTGAAGGGGAGCCCCTGTGGGTAGGCTCAGGAAAGCATGCAAATAAAAGGATAGATTCATCTCCTTTGTTAAAAAAATAAAAAGAATTTCCAAGCCAGAACTGTTGTGGCTATGTAGGTGGAGATGCACAAAAACGAACTGCGAGGGCGATTTCTTGAGATATTTTGAGAAAGACTAAAAATAAAGATAAATATAAAGTAAGTTACAAAAGCTTTGAAATACCATGTTCTAATAATGAGTGGAACAATTTAAGTGAGTTGCTGGTGAGAATTCGAAATGGTACAGCAACTTCAGAAAACAATTTGACAGCTCTTATGCAAATAAACACGCATATACCATATGACCAGATAATCTTTGGTATATACTTAATTAAATGTGTTTACACAAAAATCTTTAAAGAAATATCTGGATCATTTTTATCTATTAACACCAAATATTAGGGCCAAATGTTCTTCAGTGTTAAAAGTGAACAAAAGTTTGTTAGACACTTACAATGGGACCCAACTCCACAATAAGAAGATTCCATTAGAAATAAAACATTAAAAAAAAAAAGATGCCAAACTCAGTGACCACTTATTTTAGGATGATGCTTAAGAATATTGATGCAAAGGCAAAATTATTTGGAAGATAACTGAGCAAAAATAATTAAACAAAAATCATTAAGGTTTTCCAAAGACAATGTGTGGTAGAAAAGGTATATAAAAAAATAAACTTGGAGAGGTTTCTTAGGTGATTGTGGCAGGGTTGAATAACTGTTTTGAAAATGTTCTTAGAACTACAAACCAAGACCCAAGCTTATGAAGCCTTCACTGTCACCTACATGAACATTAAGCTTCTTTGTTTATTATGACAAAAAAGGAAATGAGCAAAGCGCACGGTGAATTCTCAAACAATATATCAATTCTCTCAGTCCGTGGCCTTGAGGAATTAGAGGTTCCTGTCCAGCTGCAGTGTTGCAGGCATGTCCATAGATGCTGACAGTGATGTAGCTAACAGCACAGACTTTGCATGAGGTAGAAAATGAGGTTAACTCTGGAGTTTTGAGCCTTCACACTAGCTGCGTAATTTTAGGAAGTCACATTAACTTTTCAACTTCTCATTAATTCATGGTAAGATTAGTCAAAGATAATCTCCTGGATAGTTAAACAATTCAGTCCTCACTTATCTGTACTTACCCCTCCCATTTCCCGCTTCTGCTTTTTGTAAAGAGAGGACTTTAATAAATAGCCAGAGAAAAATACCATCCAGGCTTCAGTCTTATGCTGTGCGCCCTGCCCTGTCCCGCACAATCCCATAATTTTGGCTTGCTCTTGTTTTCTTTTCATGTACTGCACCTTGTTTTGGTGGCCTGTCTCCTCATAGAAACCAACAAATCAAGAAGGAGAAGGAGAAAGGAGGGGGAGGTGGAGGAGAAGAAGGGGAAGAGGGGGAGGAGAAAGAGAAGAAAGAATGTATGTTTCTGTATGTAAATTATACATGAATCAGAAAATGGAGGGAAAAAATAATAACACGTAATACAAACAGCATGTGTATGCATGGAAAATAACCAGCTCTGTCCTGGGCTCAGGCAGTTTGCTTTTCCCCTGGGAGAGAAGAGTGAGAAACCGTAGACCTTGTGTCTCTGTGCCTCTCTGGTGCCCACGCACAAGCACCTGCAACCCCAGCCTGACTGATACCACACTTCTCAGGGCCCACTGCGTGCCGATCCCTTCCGGTTGTCATTTATTCATCAGGATGTTAACAGTTATGCATTAGTACATGCAGGGTTCTCCCAACCCTAGAGCCTGCTAGAGCCTTCAACCCTGGTCAAGGCAAAGACCTCAAAATAAAAGCTACACAGACTGACTTTCAAATGATACCCATGTAGTAAGATGCTTCACAGGCCCTTCACTGTTATTGTAGTCCATTTTAGAATTACTTGAGACACACCTGATTGTGTGTCTCACAATTGTGTGAGACACATCTGATTGTGTTTATTCTATAGCTAAAGCAGAAGGGGAGTGACTCCACTGTGACTACACAAAAAAGGAATTGTAGATTTAGAGTTTGACTGCTGTTAATTTTCTTACTTCAACTTTTTCTGCCTTCGAGGAGGCTTTAAAATCTTTTAACCACTGCCTGAGACAGAGCTCTCTGGTAGTATTTTTACACTGTATTATGGTTGAACATCTGATTCATGACTCACCATTCAGGATTATTTCTTCTCTTTTAGAAGACAAGTAAAAAATATTCCCTGTTTTTTAGTGAGAAGTGTAACTCATGCAAAACTTTGGGGTAGCTATATTTCCTATGAATTATTTGTGAACAGGAAAAAAATGTTTTAAAACCTTTTCTAAAAGATCGAGATGAGCTTGGGGTACAAAAGTAAAACTTTGATTAATTGTGAGTTTCATGCTTCTGGTGAAATATTCTGATGCTTTGAAAGGAAAATGAACAAAATGTATATGGAGGGGCACCTACTGTTCAGTAGGTGGTGTTTCTTCCTTATCTGTCATCCTCTCTTTGAAGGTTAAAAAGAAAAACAAAAACAAAAACCAAAAAAGGGTTGAACAACTGAGTTTGGAGCGAAAATAGATTTGTAAGTGAGCTAATAGTGTCCAAAGTACACTTGAATATTTCCTCCATGTTCTCATCTTTATTATTACTAGCACATCTGTTAGATGTTGACAGTAAGGTAACTAACAACACAGACTTTGGATTTATTCTAAAATGATGAGTTACCTTGCTGAATTTGTTAATTATATCTAGATGATATGAACAGCTGTTTTGAAGAAAACAAAACATTATGACAGCTATTGCTGATTTAATATCATCCTTCTTAGAAGTCCTACCATGCTTCTTTTGTTCTACTACCATTGGTTCTATCTATCACATTGTGTCTTATTGGAATTTGAATATGTGTGATAGTTCAAACAAAATTATTTTTTATCAAAAATGAGATATTATAGTACCCATTGATCATTTTCTGTTATTCAGTTCAGAAAGCCCTGTAATTCTTTCACTCTATGTATGGCTTTATACTATTGTGTTATGTTCGATATTATTGTATTTGAAACTATGCTCAACTATAGCAGAGTAAGTGATATGGTGCTAGCTACTGTTGATGTCCAAGTGTCTTAATGTAAAATACTTGTTGCCTATGTTGTCCTGTCCTGATCTGCTCTGTACTGCCCTCTTTTGTTTTATTCTCTTTCAAATAAAAATAAAAAAAAATAAAATAAAATGATGAGTTTAATTCATGAATTTTGACTCTTCACACTAGCTGTGTAATTTCATGTACTCATATAATTTATCAAATTCTCATTAATAAATGGTAAAATTAATATAATAATCATGCAGTGTAATGCACTAGCAAGTCCCTATCATTGGTTGTATAAAATAGCAAAACCTACTTATTTGTGTTACTATCAGCAAACATGTTATCATGGGCTTGAATTTTCAAGTTGCTAAATATCAGAAAGAAGATGACAATGAATGGTAGTAAATTACAAGTTCTTTCAAAAAAATTTCACAGTCAAAAGAAAAGATTTAAAATTGTGTTCGTACACACTAATTCACTCAAGTAATATATAACATGGACTTCGCCATTAACTAAGGCTTGCACACTAAAAGACAACTACAAACTAAGGGCTTGTGACCCTTAATCTCTGTGATTGATCCATGGAAATGGGAGAAAGATTCAGTTTGGGGTAGAGGACCATTTTACCCAAGGTAAAATGTGGATTTCAAGGAATAAATTAAAAGAAGAAATGACTCATATGGAACAAATGGAACAGCCAGTTGTATAGGCTGAGCAAAGATAGATTTGGAAATACTGCAGAGCACAGAAAGACTATTATACCTATTCCTATTAGAGAAGAAAATGCACACTGGAGAGGGAAGCTTCAGGACTTCAAAACTCATCCTCACCCAAAACCCTTCATGTTTTCTCATCCTAATCACAATCCTGCAGTGAGCATTCATCTCGGAATGCACACTTCATTTGAGCCCTCCTAACCACCAAGGTCATTATTTGTATGCATTAATTGATGTTATTTTCACAATAACACTTTAAGGCAGGACTCATTATTTTCTTCAGTTTGCAGACGAGGTTCAAGGGAGTTAGTTTAGGGGATCAGTGACTCAGATAGTAAGTGACAGGACTGACATGCCCCTTTCCCAAAAAGCCAAGTTCCATGTACCAGGCTTACCTTTCTTTCCTGAAATGCCTCTGCTGCTGGACATGGCTCAGCTACATCACTGTGAGATCCTGACCTTGATTTTGAGTCAATAGGGATGATAATTAATTAATAATTGAGTTAAGTTTAGTTTTACTTAAATAAAACTAACCTCATTATACTTCGGAACCACTCTGTCTTGGACTGAGGGTTGACTTGGGTCCAAAGGTTGGTTTGTCAATTAATATTTTGTAAACCAAAATAACTTACTCAACCTCTTGTGTCTCATGATTCAAATGAATGAAACAGCTAATTATTTTCATTACATGGTTGAGAGGAGTAGGTGAATATAAATGTAAACCATCCAGAGAGTTTCTTGGCAGGGTAACAAAGTGAAAGTGTAAAATTTTCCTAGACTCAGGAAAAGTGAATATGTAGATAGAATCATCACAGAAATGCCATCTTGGACTGTTTAATTTTCTAAATCATGGTGAATTAATAAAATTTAAAACTGCAAAAAATATTTTTGAAGATTTTTCACATTTAATAGTTTTCCATCCTGAACATGATTATAAGGCACTAAAGTACAATGAACTAAATTTTGTCAGCCCATTCTTTACCTATTGAAATTTGAAACACAAATTATAGTTTTCAGAAAGTAATATGTATTGTACTTGTAGTTTTATTTTCACTTTAGTCTCTCTTTAACACTGTTCTTTTGCTTCTCATTGTTACAAGACACCTCTTGATTCTCTAACACAGGAATAGTCCATTCTTTGAAACCACCCAATGCCCCCAAACTACAGGTTCCCCTCTACAGCATTTATCCTCTTCTAAGTCAGCTCTTTGGCTTAGGAACTTGAAAATTCAAGTATTGTTTCTCCTGGACTTTCACCTCCTCATACCAATGTACTTTTTCTTGATAAGTTGGCTCTGGTTGATTTTTCTTCCTCTTCAAATGTCACTCCAAAAGTCATGGCTGGCCTCCTCACAGGACACAGTGCCATTTCCATCATGCCTGTGCTTTTCAGATGTTCATCTTTGTAGCTTTTGCTATGGTAGAAAATTTCCTCCTGGCTTATTGGGCCATGTGTGCAAGCCCCTACCCTAGACCATTCTCATGATGGGAGAGTGTCCCTTTCAGGCATTTTCCAGAATTAAATAGAATGCAACTAGGTTTTAAATGTAATAATTAACAAGAAATTAGGTCAGTTTTGAGGACATAAATTTGTGTTTCATTGTGTTTAGTTCTTTAAATATTATTCTGTAAGTCCAAACTTGAGAAATCATGATATACATTTAAGTGGATGCATTTGTTTTCATGGGACTGTTTTATCAACTGATATGTATAAATATCATTTTAAATGAATTAATATTTTTGCTTTGGTCATGCCATTTTTACAGAACCTTGATGCTCATTTTACAAGTTTCAAAAGGACAATCCAGCCAGAGTACAAGAAAAAATGATGGAAAAATACATGTTTCAATTTTTTGTAGTGTTACCAATTTTCATACTGTCTAAAAATGCACTAAGAATCTGATACACTTGCACATTTTTCTTCTGAAATACTTCGAAGTGATTAAAGCTCATTCTTTATTCACCCTGTGGTAGCGTCATGTCATGCTTGCTCCTCTGCTCCCATCCCCTTACTATTTATTCCTGACTCCAAGTGTGCTCCTGCCACAGAGCCTCGACACTGCTGTCCTGTGTGTGGAGCTTTCTTACCTCCATCATGTTTCTGCTTCAGTGTCACTGTGCTGTGAATAGGTTCCCTAACCTCCCTTATTAAAATGTTCACTCTCCACCCACAGAATAAGCTGTCCTCTCACTCTGCATCATTCTCCATAGTCCTGTCAACCTTCCCCTATTTTATATTTATTTGTTTGCTGTTTGATCATCTCTCTCTCTGCAACTAGAATGCAAAGTGCATGGGAACAGTAAGGTTCCCGGTTTCATTCAGGATGTGCTTCTCAGCATTGCAAACACTGTTGTATAGTAGACCAATAAACATTTGTGAACAAAATAAACAAGCATTGAGTCCAATTGTATTCATATTTTGAATATTTGAACCAATAAATATCAGTGCAGCACACATACTGTAGAAATATTAGACAGGATTTCAGAGCATTTAAAGAGGTGGGTCTCACTTTCTGCTCTGGTGAAATGTTCTCAATGGTGCCCAAACTCTGACTTTGCTACTACTCGCTCTTGGCAACAATCCTGGATCTTAGAATCAAGTAGATCATCTGAAACCATCTCATAACACTTACTTTAAAACTTACATTGGTGAAAGTGGAAAGAAATATATCAAGTAAATACTATTTAGTAGAAAATAAAAACAGGGGACACGAAATTCCCGGACCGTAGAGTGGCCTGAGCTGTTTGGATCGAAAGTCTGCGCAGACCTGCATCTCGGCGTGACTCTTTGGGACTGGGAACTGCCTGGAGATCGGCATCTGGGCCAGGTCTGTTTGGGCCCGTAGCCCCGCCCTTCATGCCCAGGAAGTCTCCCAGAAAGCAGCATCTCAGGCTGTCTCTTTGGGACCTGAAACTCCCGGACCGTAGAGTGGCCTGAGCTGTTTGGATTGAAAGTCTGCGCAGACCTGTATTTTGGTGCAACTCTTTGAGAATGGTAAGCACGCCCTTCATCCGCAGGGAACTG
>PVJX010041381.1:0-14686 GCA_004027295.1 Dolichotis patagonum
GGATTACATAAAAAGGGTACTCTTTTTGGTACTTACTCTGACTCCTGCTTTTGCCTTTCCTGGATCTGTGTGTTCATGTGTGATGACTGTTGGAACGTCTTAGCCATTATTACATCACATGTTTTCTCTGAGTTTTACTGTTTAACTGTGTGGAGTTCCAGTTATATGTATGCTATATCATCAGAAGATTTTCCACAATTCTTGGGTGCTTTTATTTGGATTTCTGTTTTTAGAATTCTTGCCTGTCTTCTGTCTTCAAATTACCAATTCTAATTCTTCAGTTTATTAATTCTTTATTACTAATTGTAATTCGTTCTCTAATTCACTACTAATTCTTTCCTTTGTTATGCACATTGAAGGAAAGTTTTTTTTTTTTTTTTGAGACAAGGTCTCACTATGTGGTTCAGGCTGAACTTGAACTCACTATGTATTCTAGGCTGGCCTCAAACTCACAGTGATTCTCCTGCCTCAGCCTTCCAAGTGCTGGGAAATTTTTATTGCTGCAGTGATTTATTTCTAGTATTTCCTGAATTACATCTAAGAGTTTCATTCTGTTTATCTTCCCTGTGTTATCAACTTTTTCTCTCAGAACTCTTAAATTTATTAATTCTATCAGTTGATTCTGTAGTTGTTTCTTACCCTTGGTTTTACCTCTTTATACTGTGTTTTGTCTTCACTTTCAGATACCTTGTAATATTTCCCTAAAAATCAGCATGATGAGCTGAGGTCAGGACTTTAGTGTGAAATTTCACACTGATTTGTTAGGCATTTGTTAGTTTTAAATTTTTCTATAACATGTTTTTAGGGGTTAAAATTCTTCCAGTGTAGTGTTTTGCTTCCTCTCTGGACTTTGGGGGTCTTTCTGTACTCCTTAAAAAAAGTTTATGTCTTGAGAATTGTTAAGCAACAACCCACTGTTACTGTAATAAAGCCTGTTGGTATGGAGGTAAGGTGTAGGGAGGGGAAGAGTCCTTTCATCTCATGATTTTCTGAGACTTCCATGAGTCCTTTCTGTGGGACTGTGTCTCTAGCTTCTGAACTTCTCAAGTATTTCTGCTGGTTCAGGTTCCATCGCTGCTCAGGTGAGACAGTGTGTGCAGGGAGAAGAATGCAGGATCTCATTACTCTGGGACAGGGCTCTGTGCAGGTGTCCTCTCCCTGGAATGTTGGTCTTTGTTATGAGGAAAGCTCTGGCCCTGTTTCACACTGTTATTCCCTTTCTAAGGCCAGAGGCTCAAAGGATTTGCTGGAATAGCTGGCTAGCCAGAGGTGAGCTGGATCTGGGAAACCCGTAGCAGGGCCCTAAGAGAAGTCAGGCCTACATTTCCTGTGTTTGGAGTCCACCGACTTCCTGAGAACACCACCTCATGTCCATTTGCAGATTCCCTCACCTAGTCTTACATGTCTTGATCCCACAGTCACACCCTGAAGCACAAGCCCCGTGGTAAACTATGCAACCCTACAGAACCAACAAGATCTCACTGACATTCATTTGCATCATGGCTTAGGACTGTCCCTCCCTGGGCAGTGGCCATCATGCTGGTTCTGACTAGGCCCATTATGAGTTCAAACAATCTTCCTCCTGTGTAACGGTAAAGACTTCCAGAAAGAAAGTGCTTTAGTTATTACTAACCCCAACACGCCCCAGATTCAAGGGAAATAGAAAAATCAATGCTGGGACTCACTGGAGTAGCCATGTTTGGGCCCAACCCACTTTTCTGTCCTTAAGATGTACTTTCTTTCCTGATACTTGCCACAGTTCACTCTTCTTAAAATACAGACACGGTTGTTACCCTTGCTTTAAAAAGTTAGCCTTCTCTAGATTGTACTGTTTGTCCTTCCATAAACATGCTTGTTGAAAAATCTCATTCTCTGGCCCTAAGCCAGGTCACTGGGCCTCCCCACAAACCTCCTCAGGGTAAATCCAGGAACTAAGACTGCAAGGCAGTGTACAGCAGTACCCAGCCCAGGCTGACCCTGCCTTTCTGGAAACATTTCCTTACCTGAGTCTTCACCCCAACAACCTCGTAGACTTCCTGAAGTGAAGATCACCAGCCTCTCAAAGGCGGCAGCTGGTGAGACGGTCAGCTGTCTTTCCAGATCTCCTCCAGGTTGGAGCTCCTGCTCCAAATTATGGTTTTAATTCTCCCTACTAGTTTATCTGATAGGAGTTTTCACTCCAGGTAACCAGATCTCAGATGCAACTCTAGAGTTGCCTGGCTCTTCAGATTTAATAGTGGCAGTGTATATTGAAAAGTCATTATAGCATTGCAAATGATATTTTAAAAATTGGCCTGATTTTCTGGCAACTCATTAAAATAGCTATGCTTTTTATTTCTTGAATCTACAGACTTTTATGTATGCAAGTTCATATTCTGAAAACAGTGAAAGTGTTTCTTCTCCTCTGTATTTAATTCTTACTGATTCTAAGTCTAGTATTTGGGAATGACAAATTTAAAAGAAAAAAGGAGGTGGCAATGCTAAATTTAATGTGAGGTTTTGATCGTCTATGAGAAACAAAAATGGAGACAAGTGCCCTGTTTGAATTTTGCTTCAATCATCTGGATCATCTTTCCTAAAAGCGTTCTCTCTCAAACTGAGATTAAACTATGAATACTTGCCCTCATTTTAGCTGACTACTGAAAGTAAATTGGTTTTACAGCATTTAGTGTGTTAAATTATTTCAACAACATTTAATTCACAGTGTCTTGCATCTGATTAGCTGCAGCCAGGAATCTAAAATGATAAAATGTAGTTCAGAAATTAAAACAAATTTGACAAGGAGAGATAGACTGTCATGTCTATTATTAAACTAGTAAGAATACAACTTTGAAATTCTGTGATTGTTAAAAAAATTGTATGATAGCATAATCTTATCAGATAACTAAAATTACATAAAATTCAAATTAATATTTAAAAGTCACAAAAATAAGTAATATAACAACTCAATTGATTGAGCACCACATGGGATAACATGAAACCTAGGAATAGCTAGCTAGAAGGTAAGTGTCCAAACCAAAACAAGATTAAGAAAATAAAAGTAAAAAACTACAAACAAAAGTTCTAGAATATATTCTGTATATATGTAAGTCAGAAGTGTATCCTCTGGCCCTGAATTAAGGCCAGCAGAATGCTATAGCTGCTGGTCTCAAGCAGGAGCCTAAAGAGAATTCTTTCTGTGGTCTGTTGGCCATTTCAGAACTTTGGAAATGGAGTGGTCAATTCATGAGAAAGAAATAGCGGCTGTGAGTGTGGCAGGCTTGAGCGGCCCGCAAGAGAGAGACCCTGGCTCGGGACCTGCACCACGTGGTGACCTGGGGTGTCGGTAGAATTCCTCCCCGCTCTGGTGAGAGCTTTGAGCCTGCTGGCCCGCAGGCTGAGAATCAAACTTCTCATGTCATCCAGTCCCCCGTCCTGTACCCCCCCACTCCCTGGTTAGGAAGTGGTAGCCAGTGAACTGGGCATCTTGTAAAAGATTGGCTATGTTGTTTTGTATGAACTCTCCATATACAAATATATGGACAACCATTTGGAGGAAAACAAGAGACAATATGATAGATAGTGAAGATCTCTGGTTGTCTAGCTTAGAGATTTATACTTTCTTATGTCCCATTTTGTTCTGTTTTGTTGTGTTAAATTTTACCCCCTTTAAAATAAAAAAAGAAGTGTATCCTACCCCAAAACTCTTCCTACTCCAAGTTTACAGAAATAGTTGACCATAATTTATTTATTCTAGAACTGTAGTTTTAAGTCAGTCAAATGAAACATTTTCAAAATTAATGCAGGAAATTAAAACCAAGAAAATAAAATTATGCAGATGTATGGAAAATAAAAACTATTTAAATGGTGAGTACTGAAAATAAAACAATTACAAAATCATTGTTCTCTAAAATGTATCTACAATGCCGGCAGTTGGCTTTTGAACAGAAGCCGTGAAAGAGAGAGACAATGGATATTAATTATTATTTTCCTGAATAATTCATGACATGAGGGGAAAAATCACAATAAAAATCAGAAACGCTTTACAACTGAATGAAAATGAATGTTCAATGAAGAAAAATATATTTACAATGAAGTTTAAGTGCTCTTTAGAAAAAAATATGGAGTGTAAAAATAGGTTTCTAAAATGAAACAAAAAATATCTGATCAAAACTAAGGAACACATTATATAGAAAATTGCTAATGATTTAATTTCTAAGATGATGAATTGATTTTAACAATAAAGGTAAGGGGAACATTAAAATAGAAAACTATACAAATATATTTACTGTAACAAGTTTGTTATTCTCACAAGAACAAGCAAAATGAGTGCTTCTTCAGCATGCCTACAGAATGTATATCTGTATACAGACATACAATGTAGGGGATAAAAAAAGAAGTGTAAATTCTATGGCTATTGAAGATAATATTGAACAATATGAGCATTTAAATGGAATTACAACTCTCATCAAAGTTAAGGTTGACAATATAAACAGATACAGAACACTTCAATCATCAAGGCTTTCAATGAACTCAAATCCGTAATTAATAATCCTTACAAAGCAATTATAGGGCTAGTTGACACCAGTAATAAACTGACACAAAATTTTAAGTAGGAAAGAACTTCAAGGTGATATAATTACTCTCAGATACTGTAAAGAAAAGTACCATTCATTTTAAATAACGTTCCTTGTAAATTTTTTAAATCAAAATAAGGAAGGCATACAGACCAAGTGAAGAAGAAGTCTTGTCCTGTTTTCAGATGTTCAATTGCCAAAAATCACAAAGTGCTTGTCTTTATACATCACTTGAGATATGTAAATGAAATCACAGTGAGAAAGCATTTTTATGCAAAACAGTAGCCAAAATTATACAGACCGAAAACAAATTTTGACAAAGTGGTAGAGAAAGTGAATTCTTTCATTTTGTCTTTGCAGTTTTAGAGCCTTGTAGTATGCTAGACAGGGATTTTACCACTGAGCTACATCCTCAGTCTGAGAAATAGAATTTTTATGCAGTGTTGAGGGAGTAAATTTTTACAATCATTATGGAAAATTATTTGATGGCATTTACTTAAGGAAATATACTTAAAGCCCTGACTCAATTTCTTTTAATATGTAGAGCTATGAATATACAAATGAGTAAATGTAACAGAAATTCCCGCACCTGCTCCCTCCCTTCAGTGTACAAATACACGCATATAGAACCAATCATGAGAGACAAAATTTGAATACTCACTGACAAATAGGTTGTATTATACTTCTGTAAAAATATGATAGAGCAGCACCAGTGAATTATTCAAAAATTTGTTTGAAGCAAAAAAGTAATCAGGTGAAAATGAAAGATTACCCAGAAAATAGAAAATTAAAAAGTGTTTCACGAAATTGAAAACAAAAAAATTCTCCATATTTTATGAAGTAGAAGGTAGCTGGCTGGGTTTAAAATTCCTGTTTCTGAAATACACAGAACAAATTGGGTTTTTTATTTGATATTTCTTGAGTCCCTCCCACCCCCAGTTTTCTGAATTAGCTTAAATAAAGTGGTAGAGGTAGAAACAAGACAGTCAGAGATTTTAGAACTCAGCCATGTGGGAATCTCAAACATCACTAGTCTGAGTTTTTCCATTCATTGTGAATGGTTGGTGAAACCAATTAAAAATAATTTTCACTTGTGCTTCCTAAAAGTAGTCAGCATCAAGATTGTTTGGAACTGTCATGAGTTTTTATGCTAATGGACAGAGTTGTCAACAAAAACACGAACATCTGTTTTCAGCAGTTGAGATGCACCTGGGACATAGAAAGATAGGAAAATCTATTATAAGCTTTACTATATGGAAATGACTTTAAACACTTGACATAGTACGGTCTTTGGTCCATGTAAGGAAGCTCAGTTGGGAAGTAAGTGTGTTTTATTAATGACAAGATGAAAACTCTAATCTCTAGATGTAAAACCTTTCCATTTATATTTATATTTTTAAAATTTTTGAACCTGAGATTTTGTGGAATTAACCTCTGCTTTCAGAGTTATCAATAATATACTTTAAATATTACAATTTTATAAAATAATATTTACTTTTAATAATGCTAAAAACATGCAGTAAGCCTGGTAGAGTTTTCATGTAGCAGATTGCTAATCACAGTAGACCTAAGATGATGCTATCTACATTTTACTCTCAGAGCTTTGTTCTCCTTGTAGAATAGAATCCACTGCCTTAAATGATCTTATAATACAACTATATCTCTATAGGAGAGATTGTTAATTTGCCTAATTTGACCATTACACTTTAGTTTGATCATATATTAATTTTTTTGTTTATTAAAAGTTTTTCATTTTTTTCTCCCTATCTTCTGAACTTAACTCTATTTTCATAGATAAGACATCATTAATAAGACAACACATAGTCATAATAAAATCCACCAGTGTATTTTGTTGCATAGTCTGTTTGCTAAAAAAGTCAAAATTATTTGTTCTTTTCTCCTGATTCTCCTTTGAAAAGTGAGCATCTACTTTTGTATACAACTCCTAATCTTCTGACATCAGTGTCATTTAAGTTTCCTAAAAATTCATGTGATTTACTCTCTACAGCTACATAATCTTAATAATACATAATCTTAATGATACACTGTTTAATCAATAATGTTTGATAAACTAGATGAACACAGATTTTTTAAAAGAATGTGCATATACTACCTCTTTCAAAATATACTTGAGAATAAATTCATCCATAGAATTCACAATCATGAAACAAGTGAAAGAAAGGACACAAGACTACAATTCTATAGTACATTTACATGACATATTTTGGATGTGCAAAGACATTAAAGTACACATTATACTAGCAATTATCAAAAATTGAAAGGAGAGATTAAGGTGACCAATAGTAGATCAGATTACTTTCCCCCTAGTGGTAGTGAAAATGTCCTGGGATTATTGATTCCTGCTAAATCTCTGTGAACACCAAAAAAAAATTGTTATAGAAGCAAATGTTATCATATGAGTTGTATATGTATTAAAATTAAAGTGAACCTACATGGTCACATAAATTGATATCTGAAAACATTTAACATTACCCATTTTTGGTGAAATCTCTAAGACAACTGAGATCTGTGGGGGACTACTTCAACATAGTAAACTTACATAAGAATAATTCCAGCTAATAATATTTTCAATACCATGGAACTAAGTACTTTATCTCGAAGATGTCAAAGAAGGCAAAAATATTGGGTATCATTACACACATTCAACATATGCACGGCAGTCCTAGCTAATGGAAGAGTAATATAGTTAGTTCAAGGCTAGCTTGAGCTTCTTAGGAAGACTCTATTGCAAAAATAAATAAATAAATGAATAAATAAATAAATAAACAGAATATTCATATAATGTGACATTAGAACTTCTATAAAGCAAGTCTATGAACACTTGTGGTATTGTCACAAGACATACATGTTCATAAATGGAAAAAGAAAAATATAAGCTGTTGATGCTTTACAAAGGCACAAAGGAAATGCAATGAAAGAAAAATATTTTTTTCTGGAAATGTTACTGAAAAAATATGCAGGAAGGAAGGATGAAAGGAAGAAAGAAATGAAGGAAGAACTAGATTCAAAATTTACATGAAAATTAACTAAAATGAATCCCAGACTTGAATGTACAACTAAAACCTGATTTCTACAGCAAAATATATGAAAATATATGTGCGCTGTTGCTGACAAATTTTTAATTGTAACACTAAAAGCAAATCTATGAAATAAACCTTGAATAGATCATATTTTCTTAAGAGTAAATATTTAGTTCTGAAAAATGTTCTGTTAAGAGGATGAAAAGACAGCTAATATATCTAGAGAAAATATTTGCAAATTATGAATCTAATGATGGACTTTCATTTGGAAAAAACACTGAATTCTTTAAACTCAACTATAGGAAAATAAAACATTCAAAAAAATAGCAAGATAAGCATCAACCATGGAATGAATAAAAAGGATGCGTTATTTTTGTACAATGGAGTACTACTAAGCTATAAAGAAGAATTAGCTCAAGGCTTCTATTGTTAATGGATTGAACTTGAGAGCATACTTGTAAGTGAAATTAAGCAGACTCATGTGTGTAAACATCATATTTTCTCCCTAGTATAAAAAACTGAAATGGTAAATAGGGCCCAAAATATACAATAGATATTGTGAAAATGAAAGGGAAAGAAACTGCTCAAAGGGAAAGAAAAACTGGGATAGAGGAAAGGAGAAAATAAAGGAAAAGTATCTATCTACCTGTCTATACACACATAATAGATAATTAAACTACCAATCTCTGTTAGTTTGTGCTTTCATTGTTTGAACATTATTCAAATCTCTGGTTTGTGCTTTCATTGTTTGATCATTATTTCAACAACGTTGAAGATAACAATACACAAAATATTAATCATTATTAATTTCCTATTATGTTGTTTTGAAATTTTGTATCATCATTTTTGTGCTTTTTTCATTTTAAAATTTTAAAATGAGCAAGAAATTGCAGAAGCAAATGCCTCACAAAAGAAATGCGTAAATGGCAAAAGAACATATGGCAACTGTTCAAAATTCTCTGACATTAATAAAATACAAATAAATCAAGATTGACTAAAAAACAAAAATAAAACAAGGAAAATAAAATTATAATACAAATTATTAGCAAGGATGCCTCACAACAATAACTCATATATATTCTTGGGATAAAATTTGGTACAGTGATTTTCAAAGATAGTGAACTTTGTAAACATTGTTTCACACAGCAATCTAGCAAACTTTGTTTAACCAAATGATGTACAAACTTACGCCCATATGAAACTCTATACACAAGGAATTTTGGAGGTCTATTAATAAAAGTCAAAATCTGTAGAAAACCAGGAAGCCTTTCAATAAATGAATATATAAACAGGCTGATTTGTGTCCATATCATGTATCATCATTGTGGCTGGATGTACCCCCAAAGTCTCATGTAGTCATGGGGGCAGGTTTCTAGCGTCTGACTGATTTGTGGTCCAATGCTGGGACTATGGGTGTGGGTGCTACACTAGTGTGGTTAGTCTACATACAGTATAAGAGACAGAAAGGGTCTTCTTTTGTGCTCTTCCCTTCTTTCTCTTGCTGCTTTTGCTGTCTTCTGTTGCCATGAATGGTTTCCCCTCTGCACATCACTCAGCCTTGGATCCAGTTGATTGTGGACTGAAAGCTCCACAAACTGTGAGCTATATAAACTTTCCTCCCTTAACCTTACCTGTCAAGTATTTTGTCACAATGAGATAAAAGTAACCAACATGCCATGCAATACTAGAGTTAAAACAAATGACTCATCAGTCATGCAAAAACAAGGATGAGTCATAAGTAGATGCTGCTAAATGGAAAAAAAAAAACAAGTGGAAAGTACTGATTGCATCTATTGTATGATTTAGAGCAAGTGGAATATTAGAGAGATGAAAACAGATCAATGGTTTCCAAGGCTAGGGAGATAATTGAATAGAAAAAACACTGGAGAAATTTTAGGGCTATAGAACAATTTTCTGTGATGCTAGCCTAGCAGACACATGAATCATGCAGATGCCAAATTTTTGAGAACCTTATAGAATTGTTAACCATTGTATATGAAACTACCTTTAAAATTGAGTAAGAAGTTGGAAGATCTTGGAAAGAAATGTAGACTTTGATAACAGAATCTGTCTCCACTATAAACATATGATATATCTAACTAAAGATCTTGAGAAATGAGCATCCAATCTAAGTAAGTTTGGAAACAGAGAATGTAGGGCCAAAAAGAAAGACATCACTGGAGCAGTGCAAGGGTCAGTGCTGTTGCCCATGATGGTGCAACTTAAAATTTGGAAACCACTACACATAGATTTTGCATTTTTGAACACATAAGCACAAGCAGATAGTGAGGTCCATATTTCTACTTTGGTGATGGAACAGTATACATAAACAAGCAGAATAAACTGGAATAAATTAAATATTTTACTTGATATTTGGATCCAAATTACTGGTATAGGTATGTATGCCTTCTCTCTCTGTCTGTCTCTCTCTCTCTCTCTGTATATATATATATATATATATATATATATATTACATACATACATACATACATGCAAATATATATATATATATACACACACACACATACACACACACACACACATGTCTGTCTTGATGTGGTGTGATTAGAATGGTCCTTGGTTTTCCAATAACATAGTTTTACTAATCCTGATAAAAACATCAGAGAATGCTAATTATATAATGATCTTCAAATAATTGATCACTACTCCTCAAATATATAAAGGTCATCAATAATGACGAATGCTACATAAATAACAAGGAAGTTAATTGAGGAAGACCCATAAATCTAGATGAATCTAAGGACTCTTCTTGGAAGATTATATTGTAAAGACTAGATTCTAGAAGAGATAAAGTACATAAAGCCAAACTAAGAAAACACAAATTATAAGCTCTGGTTGATAATTATTTTAATGATGTACTGGCTGTATTAAATGATCTATAATAAAGTTAACAAAGAGGATACTGTATATGAGGTACTCAGAGCCTGGTATTCTCACAAATTTTCTTTTAATCTAAAACTTCTCAGAATTAGAATAAATATTTATACCCTGCATCTGTCAATAAATGGCTATGAAGTCCTAGAAAAGTTACTTCCCTTTTTAGTTTAATTTTCAATCATCAAAATGAAAATAATTTTATAAAATTTGTAAAACTGTGAGGAAAGCAATAGTATTTCTAAAAATGATTCTCACATTGCAGTTAATGTGCTATGGTACCTGACAAAAAGGGAGGGAGAGAACTCACATTCTTGGAGCACATTGTCTGCTCAGCACCTTTCCTCAAAACATGTCCACGTGAGAACTTCTCCAAATAGGATTGTGCATCTCTGAATCAGTGCATATTTACATGTGGTTGAAATATTTATAAAGGGAAATATTATACTTGCACATACATGGTAAGTACAAAATACCTTCCCTTATTGTTATGGGAAGATTTATTCAGAACAATAACGAATGACATAATAACTAAATGAAGATGTTATAAAACTAACAAAACTCTTAAGTTGCTTGACAAATCAGGAAGATATTTGTCACAGAACATATAAAGCGATTTGCTGTCTGAGCTATTGTAGCAATCGCACATGGTCAAATCTATGCTGCTTCACAGAAACCACAGCAAATGACTTAGCAATCCATAAATTCACACTCGACAGTACTCAAGCAGGTTTCATAAATGATTTGCAATGGAAGGAGGATTTTACTATAATTGTTCTCCATGGCCATAAAAAGACATTATGCAGTAGGAAAAAAAAGACAAGACTGTGTTAAGGAAACATGTTTTCCTTCCAACATTTTTAAAGAAGTGTGGGAGGGGAAAAACTTTTAATGACCTGGAGGAGGTATATTATATCTACAGTAGAAAAGGGTGAAGTCTTCTCAATCTGCTGATATATATCGCTTAATTTTCTGAGCAAATCAGTAGTTTATTCTTTGTTAAACCTCAAAATCAATAATTTCAAAGCTGTGATATAAACAAGAATTTCATGGAATTGAATGTTTAAAATATTATTTGACTTCTATCCTCAGAATTTTTAATGCAGCAGTGCTGATCAGGCCCAGAAATTTACATTTTGATTAAGTGTTCCCAGGACATCCCTAATGTTTCTACTCTGATATACAATCCTAAAAATGTGTGAGCATGTATGTACCAAAAAGAGAATGAGTAGCAGATTCACTGTGGCTAAGATTCACTAAAGTTTTCAGAATTTATGCAATTGTCGATTCTAAGCTTCCCTGGGTTTATCTCCTTGTTGATAACCGAAAGATATTCAACCATTAAAAAGTTGCCATATAAAAGCTTTAATAGTGATAGAGAATTCATTTTGAGAATTCCTTTCTATGTAGAATACAGAAATTCAGTTGTTGCGGGTATTTGTTAGTTTATTACTTAACATTCCTTTCTTCCTGCCTTTGAGTATATTTAATAACTTGGGTTGGTCACGCACTCCACTTTCTGTAGATCTCTACATTTATTTTGGAAAAGTCAAAGCCATGCCAAGTTCTCAAGGAGAGGTATAACTAGGACATGTTGCTGGCTACAACAGACAGACTTGCCAGCCAAATCCCATTCTTTTCCTTTGAATTTGCTGAGAAGTGTTTCTCTGCCTCTATAGGAACAGGGAGCCCTGTCACCCCAGATGTCAGAGGTTTTATATTATGACCAATATAACACATGTTTTTAGGTTTAAACTAAATAGAGGCATACAAAGAAAATAAGAAACAAGGAAAAAAAAGTCTGAGAGACAGAAAGAGAAAGAGAGAAGAAAGGAAGAAAGAAAGAAAGAAAAGAAAAGAAAAGAAATAAAAGAAAAGAAGAAAAGAAAAAAGAAAAGAAAAGAAAAGAAAAAAAATTCAGCTGGAGAGACAAAGCAAGCCAGCAAGGCACCTCCGGTGGTGGACACCCAAAGACCTGGGCACGGACACACACGCCAGCAGTCAGTACATCAGGTGAACCAGCATTATGCTTCGGCACACAGACAGGTGGAATAGAAGTGGACAAGTGGGGCCACCATTTTTGTGTGTGTGTGTGTGTGCGCGCGTGCGCACATGTGCGTAAGTGTGTGATTGTGTGTGTGTGTTAAAGGACTGGGGAGAACCTAGCAGCAGAATGCCAGCCTCAGTCCCCACACCCAGAGACCAAGATCAGCCCTATACCTAGCAAACATCTCACTGCAAAATTGGCTGGTGTACACAGCACATTTCTGAATTTGGACTTGGACGTACCACGGAACTGCAAACACCAGAGGAATTTTACTTCATTCATTTTTCTGTGATTGTTTAGTTGGTTTTCCTTTTTCTGTCCAGTTGAGAGTATTTTTATTTAGTTTAATTTGGTCTTGTTTTATTTTTTAGGATTATTTTTTCTGTTTTTAGTCACCTTTTTCTTTTCTTTTTCTTTAATGAGTTAATTTATTATTCTCCTCCTTTTTGTTTTCATCTATTCGTATTCTAACTCTCTTTTGCCAAGTATTTTGCTGGATTTTATGACACTTCACTGTGAATACACATTGTCTCTTTTCTCCCTGGTTTAATACTCTTCTTTCTCTTCTATTCTGTTCCTCTGCCGTCTCCAGTTGCTCAGAACTTGGATGCCCCCCCTATGCCCGGCAGGCTTGCTCCTACTCAAGGACCTCATGCTCTGTCTCTCTGTCCCTCTTAACCCCCTCCACACATGACAACACAAAGTCACTCTACTAAGGGAATAGTCATTGCATACAGGTTCCTAGTTTATGCTGGATTCTGTTATACAACTGTGGAACTTTCTCCTGTAGTCAGAGTGTCAGGCTAAGACTCACAGCTTGGCAATAGCCAGGCTATGCTTGAGTCTATTGTTCTTGTTAACTGTACTATATTATCTTAGATACCACACTTGCTATAATTCTTTCCTGTATGACAACACTGTTATTGTATGGGATCATTACCATCACCGTGATCCTATACTAAAGGACTGGATTTTTAGCCAAATAGGCAACAACTTCTCATTCACAACATATTGGAAAGGCAACGTATGCAGATAGGCACAAAGACCAAGAACCATATATATCTAGAAGGTACACATGTGGGGCTTTTCCTAGGGAAGCTGAGATGCTAGAGAAAAATCTATCTACTGTAAGAAACCTATAAGCATCAAGAGGAAAACAAAATAATACAGAAAATAGAAAACAGACAATTACAAGACATAGAAGCAAAATGCAACCTGAGATCCCAGCTGACCCATGACAAGTACAGAGAACAATAAAATAGAGGAAACTAGAAGCAAACCCTGGCAAATTTCTGAAATGATAGCAACAGATGTGAAAAAAACAGTGGAAGAGACTATAGAAAAAATTATCTTCAAGGTGCAAAAAGAAATGGTGATCAAAATGAATGACATTAAAGCACACACAAATTAGTAAAATAAGGGAGCTCAGGAAAATAATGAAAACTATGAAATCCCAAGGTAGGAAAGAAATAGAATCCGTGAAACAGTTACAAATAAAAGTCCAGGAAATTAAAAATTCCTTTGAGAATATACACAACAAATTGAGTGAATGCAAGGGTAGAATATCAGATCTAGGATTGGGATTAGTGACCATGAAAAGAAAGATATCTTAAAAATAGCAAGAGACCTTGAAAAATCAATCTAACAGCTATAAGATGAAGCAAACAAGAAAAAAAGATTTATTGGGGTCAGGAGAAAGCCAAAAACATTGCAAGAGACATAAAAGAAACAAAAACCTCCTCATAGAAATAGTGGCAGAAAAACTTTCCAAAATGGACAAATAATTTGACATTCAAATAAATTAAGCATAGAGAACCACAAATAGTCATGACCAAAATAAAGCTACACCAAGACATATAATATTAAGATTCCAAAAATTCAGCACAAGAACAGAATATTAAAAGCAATTAGAGAAACAAGACAAATCAACTGTAAAGGAAAATTAATCAGAATCAGCAGACTTCTCAACACAAACCCTTAACTCAAGGAAATCTTGGAGTGAGTTATTTCAAGTCCTAAAAGAAAACAATCTTTAAACCAGATTGATATACTCAGCAAAACTATCTTTCAAAATCAACAAAGAAATGATACTTCCATGACAAAGAACAACTGAAGAAGTTTATGATCACCAAATCAGCTCTACAGAA
>PVJX010041382.1:0-14668 GCA_004027295.1 Dolichotis patagonum
GATAGGGACAAAAGTTAGTTCTTTTATGTATATTAGAACAAAGAACAACATCTGTAGTGAGGAGGAACTTCAGGAAATGTTTACTTTTTAAGTCTTGCTTCAGGAGCAGCATCTTGGGAGGGAGTTCTGGGAACACCAGATTCTATACAGGCAAGGCCAGTGATCTGTGGTAGATAACAGAAATGCCGCCAGAACTATGCAAATAGAACCATCAGTAGAACTGCCAGGCTAGCATGCTTACAAGATGACAAACTCTGTTCCTTTTTTTTTCTTTTCTTTAAAAAAAAGCCCCATGAAGGACTCAAACTTCTAGGTTCAAGCAATCCTCTTTCCTCAGCCTTCTCTGTAGCTGGGACTATAGATATATGCCTTGTGCCCTGTTTTAAGTGTTTTACATGTATTTTCTTGTTTTATTCTTCCAAAATCCTTAGAAGGTAGATAATACTAATTCTAGGAAGCTGAGAGCCAAAGGACATAGATTAGCTAACATCCCAAGGCATTCCATAGCATCCACAGAACAGAATCAAAGCCAATCCTGAGGTGTAGTTGTGTTTTACTGCCTCCCTTGACTCAAGCCATAGTATTCTCATAGGAGCTGATAGCACCCAGTGACAGATGACTTTGCCCAACTCTGCCCATTGGGTAATGCCCATCCACTCCTGAACTTACACAATTTATTATTATGTGCCATGTGACATTGTAAGTGGTAGATAAGACAAACTCTTCTTTCATGGGAATTATATTTTGCTAATGGCAATGTTAGACAATAAGGAAATGATAAAGATAAAACAGTGTTAGAAAATGCCCAGAGGAGGACACTACTTTAGTTTGTACAGTCCCAGAAGGCTTCCCTGGGGAGAACCTCAATGCAATAGGCCTTCACAGTTAACAACCACCAAGATCTGGGAGTGACTTTCAGACAGAGAAAGAGCAAGTGCATCTCTTGAGGTAGAAATGAACATGTTATATTAGGTAAGAAAAGACAAAGGTTGCCATTATATTATGCACAGGCAACCAGTAGGGGTCAGATCATGAAAGATTTTAAAATTTGTTCAGAAGGTTTGTTTCATTGTAAGTGAGCTGAGAAGTCACTGAAAGATTATAAACATAGTGGGTAGTGACATAGTACAAACACAATATTAATGAGATGAGGTTAAAATAGGAATTAAGAACACCAGAACAGCTAGTGGGGGTAGCTAAATGGTAAAGCACCTGCTTAGTATGCACAAGACCCTGGGTTAGCCTCAGCACCCTTTACTTATTCTCCTATTTTTATATATGAATTCATCATTTTAACAAATGTTTGTTGTGCTACTACTATGTGTAAGAAGAAGGTAGATATGATCTTGCCCCCAGGACCACTCTGCCACCACCTTCTATACTTCTCTCTCACTCTATTTCCATTTTGTCACTTCCTTGCTATTCCTTCAGTATTCCAGAAATGTTCCCACCTGAGAGCCTTTGCACAGGCTAAGACACTTCCTTAAGATTTCTATTTGACTCCATTCCCAACTTCCTTCAGGCATTTTCTCAAAGTCACCTTCTCAGGCAGAAGGCTAGAATGAACCTCCATGAGGACAAGGATTGCTGTTCAATAGTATATTTGCACTGCCTAGAATAGTGCATGGCACCTTACATATTAAAAGAATTTAATAAGAATTAGTTGAGTGATTAAGTGTGTGAAAGCAGATAGAAATTAACAAACAGTATTTCAAGCATTCTGCAAGGCACAGTGTGTAGGTTATCTCCTTCCTGATGAGTAATGATTGCCCTTTGTGCTATAGGGCAAGAAAACTGAGACCTCATAAAGATAAATAATTTTCTGGAATGACACCTGTGCAACAAGTCAGCCTAAGGTACAAGATCAGAGCTGGGAAAAACAGATCAAATAACTGGGAGGAATCTGTCAAAATCATGAAAACCTAAGACACACACACAGAACACAAGTTCCAGGATGATTCTGCAACTCCTGAGCACTTCACAAGGAACCAATTAGAAAACTAGTATTTCCAATTATTTATTTACATCTAGCATGAAGCCAAACAAATCTTTCCATAGGAAAGTTTAAATCTGGCACCAGGTCAAGTGAGTTTTTGATAGGACAACTGTCCCAATGATTTATTTGCATAAGAAAAGAAACCAATCTAGGAATTACAGATACAAAAGAGCTCTTTTCCTTATTCTTGCTGCTGCTGAGAGTCTGTTCACCTTCCTGCTGTCACTCTGAAGATACTACTTCTTTTCCACCTTCAATGAATGTACATCCCTACTACCTTTTGTGTGTGTCTTGTCCACTTCATCATTCAGGACACCAAGAACCTGGAATGAATACCCTCTGGGCACACCATCCACATGCACTGTTGCAAGGGTCCTGTTGAAGAGAGGTTCTGTACTGTGTGGGACTGGCAGCCATCACCATTCCACACACAGCCACATGGGTCCAGGGAAGCGAAACTCAGGTCGTGTGGTCAGGGTGTGCATGTGTCCTGGTTTGCACACCTAAGCTCTGTGCACCACTAGGTCCATCTTTACAAACCCTGCCAACCAGATCTGCCACACTCATGTGGTCATAGTGCAGATGAAGCTTGCTGGAAAGTGCTTCAAAATCACCTGCTATAAAAGTAAGATCAGTGGCTAGCTGAGGGGCATAGGAAGACCTTGATGAGTTCTGCAGATCCATTCAGTGTTTGCAAAGGTTTCTAAAGGTCAAGCACAAACAGAAAATCTCATCAGTGCTTTTGGAACAGAACACCTAACTTAAATCTGTAAGTAGATTTTGAGTACAGGATAGTCTCAGATAACAGAAAAAGAAAGGCACACATAGCATGAGCAGATGTTTAGAGGCACTCCAACCACTGTGGGAAAAAAAAAATCTGTGAATACAGAAACAAAGAGACCATATACTCACTCTTATCAAGAGAACCAGGAAGAATATCCACTATTCAGCCAAACCCAACAAGAGTACAAAACAGAATAACAGTAATAAAGCAGTATCTTAATTACTTTTCTTGTTGTTGAGACAAAATATCTGACACACAAAATTAAAGGAGAAAAGGTTCATTAAAGTTCATGATTTGTAGAAGTTTCAGTTCATGGCATAGAAGAGGAAAATTGCAGAGGAGAAACAAGTCATGGCAAGCAGAAGGCAGCAAAGCAGCAAAGCAGCAAAGCAGCAGCAAGCAGCAGAAGCCTTTCTCTTTTATCTGTTTCAGGGTACCTGCCTTTTGGTTGATGTCACCAACACCCAGTGTGAATCTCCCCATGATCCACACCCAGAACATGCCAAGACAATCAGTGAACTAATTTAGTAATTGTACACCCTTAATGCCAACATCACACACCCGAGATCCAGCCACTTCTGAAAAACCTCGCCTATGATTACATGAGGCTTTGGGAGGAGATCTAGACAAAAGCCATAATAAGCAGTTAAAGAATAAAATGAAGATAGACCAGTTTGGTTTGGTTTAGTTTAGTTTTTAGTTTAGTTTAGTTTAGTTTTTAGTTTAGTTTAGTTTAGTTTAGTTTAGTTTAGTTTAGTTATTATGCATAGGCCATCACAGAGGATAAAAGAAATGAAAATAGCTCACTCAAGTTGAAAACTAATTCAAGCAGCTAAGCCAAGTATGCAAAGATGCAAAGATGAACACAAGGACAATGGATAAAATGCTGGGATGAGAACACAATTAAGGACTCTTCCCACCAGGAAGAAGACTTATCCAGGATATGCTAAATTAGAACTCCACAGCTTCTCCTTACTTCCAAGCTGGATAGAATAGATATGCAGTTTTCTTTTTGAATTGTTCTGAGCTCATTCCTGAGTTCTTCTTATCTATATGAGGCAGAGACAAAGAAAGCATGAATAGACTTCTTTGCCTTCATGGTATCCATGAAGAACTTTTTCTTATTATTATTTTCAGTAAACAATTCCTCCTTTTGTCCTCAAATTTATTTTTCAGTTTTGGAAAACAAAGAACTTGGGTTTATACAAAATTAACTGTTCAATATGAGTCTTCAGTTCATTCTTCTAGTGAATGAAGAAAATAAGTTGACAGAAAAGTTTAAGCCACTGGTCAAGTTATAGAAAACAAAGTTAACAGTCAGAAATTGTGCGTCTGATTGACTGATGCTGCTGGTCAGAGAAATTGATGATCTAGTTAAAAAAGGACACAAGGCAACTTCTTCTTTGGAAATACTCAGTTTGAAAGACGTGGAAGAAGGGGATGAGAACTTTGAATGACTTTCATCAGCTCTTTAGTCATAAAACATTTCTGACAGTACTTCTTACTTCTAAGATTCAAAAAAAAAAGTACTCAAACTATTTGATATTTTCCATCTCTTGTTAAACAGCTATGTAAGTATAATGTGGGAATGATTTAGTTTTGTTAAGTTGGAGTTTTAAGTCAAAATGACAAACTTTGAACACAAAAGCCACCACACTATTCTGCTGTTTTCTCATGCCTTTGTAGCTTAAACCAAAGCCCTTTGAAACATGTTTATGAATAAGAAATTAAACCTTGTATATTAGATAAAATTATTTGAGGGATATGTTTATCTGATAAAAAGGGTGTATTTGCTAGGGGAAGGGGATGGAATGTCTTAGTTCTATTTATGGTAACCCATATATAGGGATGACTGTCATGCCCTAATGGGCATCCTGAGTGATGACTTCTTGAGTATCTGAAAATAGATATATATAATGACTGTGCAGGACTTAAATAATTTCTATTGAATATGTTGCTATAACTTAGATTATTTTTGGTAAAAAATAGCCCTTTATATATAACTCTTGGTTATAATATACATTAATGTAGCTAAAATTATATATAATTTACATAATTTTTATTAAACTATAGCTTATGTTTCTAGAACAGTGGTGGAAACCTGTGACATGTGCCATAGTGGGCATTTGCTATCTCCAAAAGCTCTCAAAGGTTAGCCATCACTGCTCTAGACAGTTTCCTAACTCTGTTTCTTTTCTCTACATTTGTCTGTATAGGCAAACAAATATGAGTGACAGGGGGATGGTCCTGCATAGCAGAGCAAGTGGAATTTTCCACCTTGGGAACAAAACAATTTTCCCTCTTCATTCATACTTATGTAAGAGGAGGGTAGTGAATGCCCCAAGGGTGAGACACATGGGAAAATAAAGAGAATGGAGACAAAGTTTTTTGATTTTGCACTATTACAAGCAACCTGATTCTCCCCCTGCCTTTCTCAGCTGTCTTTCCTATTCTGTAGTAATCTCTATTTTCTCTAAAACTAAGATTTTATTTGCATGTGGTCTCTCACTGTTTGAGCTGAGTGGGCTGAGTGAAATCTTCCCAGGCTGCCAAGAACCAAGAAAATTCAGATTACAGTTTTTCTGGTGCTGAAGTAGGTAGTTTGGAAACTTCTTCATACTCTCCTGGGCCACAGTAAGACAAGATGCTCATGCTTCTTCCTGCATTTGATTTTCTTTTCCTTCCTCCTATTATTATAGAGAGGTAAATTAGGTAGACAGGTCAGGAAGGACTAGCCTCTTGAGGGAGTCAGTGCAGAGGATGAGAACACATTACAACTGGAGGTACATCGTTGAAGGCCAGGACTTAATATAATGACAAAATGACCAGGCCTACCTACCTCTCCAAGGGATAAGCTAAAGATTATACTACAGTTGGTATCACCCAGTCCAATAAAGTCTATATAGACATCAGTCACCCAGGTGGGAAATCAGGACTTCCTGATCCATCCTTTCCTATAAAGATCTTTGTTCTTTCCTCATACACTTTCTGTGTCACCTCCTTCCTCACTGGAACAATATTACCTAGGTAGCTATTTTTACAATCTTAATGATTGATCATAGTTTTGAACCACTGTTTTAGTTACTTTTATCATTGCTGAGACAAAAATACTTAACACCCAAAGTTAAAGAGGAAAAGTTTATTTAGCTCACAGTTTGTAGGGGTTTCAGTCCATAATTGGCTGTCTCCAAGGCAGGGTAGCTTGACAGAGAAGTTCATAGTGCCCACAAGGTGGCAAAAGTAACAAGAGAAGAGACTGTCACTTATATTGTATGTAAGCTACTCAGACCCTTCATCTTAGCCAGAGTTATGCCAAACCAATCAATGGACTGATCTACTAATCACATGTCTTTAATCCTAGCATCATACACTCTAGATCCAGTCACCTCTGAAAAAGTCCTATGACTGAGAAGGCTTTGGAAGAATATCTAGACACAAACTATAATACCCACTTGGTACCCACCTCATGATTTTGTACCCACCTTGTGGTTTTCCTTTTTAAAACTTCCTTTGAAAAATTGGCTTATTAGCAACTCACCTTCAGGTCCCTTCTTGTCTCTCAGGAGCAAGCTCTATAAATTTTCCTACTTTTTATTTTGTTTGTTCATTTTTTAGTATCAAGAATTGAACTCACAACCTCATGCTTGCCAGGCATGCATTGTACTGCTGAGCTATATCCCCATTCCCTATTTTTTCTACTTTTAACCTCCACTTTTCCTTAGAATTTATTATTTGATTTTGGAAAACACAAACTTGAAATATCTGACATCTAACAGGTTAAGAGTTATATTATTTCCCCAATATCACTAAGACTTATTCTGTAAACTTCTACTGTGAACTGTTTGTCTGGATTGACTGGGGAGTTGTCTAAGGTGTAGTCTGGGATTCCATTGTTCCCAGCTGCCTAGGACCCTCCTCACAGTGAAGGGGGCTGACTCCCTGGGTTGCTTGCTACAATACTTTATTAATGGACACTACTTAGCTGAACTCCCTCTGTTGACTTGTGAGACTGAGGAACCTCATTATTTTTCATGGACCACCAGACTACAAGAGTACTTCTCTCTGCCCAACTAAAGTAGAGACCCATTTATCTCTGGGAGAAGGCACCCTGGCCCTCCTTAAAGAGACAGGGCCCAAATTGATAAAAGTTATACAGGATGCCACCTGAACATCTGGAGATTAGAGAGTAATGGGTTAAGTATTTTTGAGTGGCTCACCTTAGAACAAAACTCCTGCAACCTACCTAATTTTCAGCTTAGATCCTTCTCATGTGGTATCTGTAAGGACCTAGACCAGAGATTATCTTTTTTAATGTGATGTGACTTCCAGTACCCTACTTCCTTCCATCGATGGATAGAGATTTCTGGGAGATTTTGAGACATCAGGTCTGTGCTTGAGTTTGGTACCACTCACACAACAAAAGACCCATCTGTTAACAAGCCCCTTCTGAGAAAACTTTTGAGGTAAGTGGAAAGAATTTGAATTCTGATTCTTAAGAAAGAAAAAACTCTGGCTTGGTCTCCCTCAAGGACCCAGCCATTTTGATCCTGTGGAGTTTGATTCATCAGGTACAATATCAACTGCTAAATGATATATCTGGCTAGGCCATCCTCTGGGGAAGGGGACCTTAGAGACAATTCTCTCTGCCCTACTAAATTACAGACCCACTCTAAATTCATGGCAGGAGCTTCTTTCATTCCTTCTCAGGAACTCACTGGCACATCAGTAGGCTGAAAGGAACAAGCTTTTCCCATTGCTGTTATGAGGTGTTGGTGGGGAGGTAGTGAGAAGGCCAGGGCAGGTTGTGGCTGCTGCAATTAGGGTTAGTTAGGCTTCCTCTATTGCTGCCATGAACACAGAGGCTAGGAAAGGAGGTTCCCACCTTCTTTGTGCGTATGTTTCAGATGGGAAATTCAGCCAGCCTCCCTATGCAAACACACCTCTGGGTCTATCCTCAAAAAGTGAGAGAAATTTGATAATCCCTGAAGAGAAAACTCCTGATCTTTTATTGCACCCAGGCAGCGATAGGATAATCAATGAACGATGATGAGACTTGGCCAGCAGGGGGAGGTATAAACTATACAATCCTACAGCAGTATTTGTTTTATAAAAAGGGAAATTGTCAGATGTTCCTCATGTCCAGAGTTTGTTTGTCCTAAAGGATAATGAAACATTTTGTAAGACTTCCACATTAATTCACCCTTGCTAATCGCTATAGCACTTGGGATGGGGATGACAAAAGGAGACCTCGGAGCCTAGTGGGCCTCAAGAGAGTCAGCCTTGTCCCTGAAAGAGGACAAGGGAAGACCAAGGAGGCAGAAGGGGGAGGAAAATAAGTCCTTGAACTGCTTCTACCCTCTCTAGAACCAACCTGGGAGGGGCCATTCTCCATCATACTTTCTACCACTCCTGCCACTAAAGTGACAAGGAATGACCCTTGGATGCATCATATCTGCTTGAAACCTTGGACAAAGAATGGAGAGATGCCAAGAGCCACACCCCTCAACACCAAGAAAGGACAATTTTACAGCTTATTCCTTTGAATCCCTGGAGGGACTTGAGCTGCTTTTTCCAAAAGACACTAAAAGATAAGTAATGATTGTTAGAGGGGCTTAGATTCATCACCTCTTCTGGATTAAGCATTTCCTTGGGCTCTTAATTCTGGTTCTTCACTGGTAATTTTTGACCTGCAGTTCCCTGAGATTTGGAGTTATTTTTATTAACAATAATTAGACCCCAACATCCACCAATGAATTCTGGGCCGTTCTTCCCTTTTTTCCTCCTGCTCTCCCTATCAGGGAGGGTTACACGGTTAGAAGCTGATTCCTCAAATATATGGATACAAATAGCTTCTGCTATACAACTGAGACATAACTTCACTATTAAGTAGGTATGTGTTACAATAAGACTTATACCCCAACATCTTAAGGGCAAATGTATAAACACCATTTCCCTGGCTCATACACATGCCATCCAAAAGCCCCTAAATTACTCTAATCCAATGCAGCTGGTAGAGCTTTCAAATTCCCCTCTCTATTTCATCTAAATAGATACAGTGATCTAGAAAACCAATCTTGCAAGGTAGAATCCCCTTTCCTCAAAATCCATAATGTCCAATACAGTGGTACCTTAGTTCATAAATTTAATTCTTTCCGTGATTTGGGTCACAAATTGAATTGCATGAGAATCAAATCAAATTCAATGGTTAGATTCAATGTTGACCTATGGAGAAATTTGATTCAGTTCTCATTGAATTCAGTTTGCAACCAGAATCTTGGAAAGAATCATGTTCATAAACCAAGGTACCACTGTAATGGAGATGATTATTTCACATTCCTCAAAAGATCCTACTACCCCAGTATCCATGTGTCCTACAGCTAAGTTCACTATTGCAGCAGACTGAAATGCCTGACAGTTGTCCTGGTCAAAGCAAATCCTGACCAGTATGATTCTATAAGATGGTAAAACTGCGTTTGCCACCTACTATCAGAGGGTAGTCTTGACCTCAGTGATCAAGCCAACCAATAATGGATACATTGGAATCCCCAGTGTCAGAGCCCCTGTCTTGCTGGGCTTTTATCCAGAGACAAATTCCTTCAGTCCCTTGCCTGGCAGCAGTGGATTTATACTCAGACATTCCAAACACAAACCTCACCAGCAATGAGACCCAGAGCCCTAGACTCCTTTGGCTGGAAGGTGTTCTAATGATCATTTTTCTCTAAACCTTATGGCTTCACCCTAGGACATGCCACCTGTTGTTTAACTACACTCACATGTCGGGGATCTGGAAGATATGTTCTATGCCTAAAAGTGATCTGCTGCCTGCAATCCCCAACAGAATCACCCCACCCTCCAAAAATAAGTGTACATCAAAAGAGGGTGGTGACTCTAATTGTGGAAGAGGTGTTAGCCTTGGTGGGCTCTCTGGTTGCCCTGGCAGGGGAAACAATTTATAACACTGTCACCATGGCCAGTGTGTTCACTATGGTGAGAGATATAGCCGAACAAACAGAAGCAAACTTACCTCACTGCTTCTCTAGATTCTCTGGCCTGTACGGTTATAATGTACTGGGCAGTGTTAAATTGGATATATTGGAATCCCCAGTGTCAGAGCCCCTGTCTCACTGGGCTTTTATGTATCTAATACTGGCTAGAAATGGGGACGGTCTGTGCATTAGCTAGTCACTCAGTTTGCTTCTTGATTAATAAAACAAGTCAGGTAGAGATAAAGACCCACAACATCCTTAGCCAGGTTACCTGGCTTAGGGGTCATTTCCACCTGGAACTACCTGCTGTTATAGTCAGGATTTAAAAGGGAAAAGATTTAATACGGGACACATATGTTGTATAAAACAATATTAACCTAAGAGCCAAATGAAAAAGAGGGGGATCTTTCCACACACTAGTGACCCAAAAAGTGCAGCTGAGGCCCTGGGCCCCTTGGCAATGTCCAGCTGAATACCTAAAGCCCATGGCAATGTCCTCCATGAGTCCAACTGGAGGCCCAGAGCCCACAACAATGTCTTACATAAGTCTACATCAAGAATCTGCATTAGGAAGGCCCAAAGGTCAGTGGTCAAAGCTAGAAACTCTGTACTAGTGAGATCAATGATCTGTGCCAGCAGGTTGAAGGATCTGCCAGGAAACAATGCTCAAGGACCAGAGCTCCCCCAAAGAGAACCGCAGTCATCCTCAGCAACAGTGAGGTCCTGAGATCTCCAACAGTGAGAACAGCTGTTATATCAGTAAAACTTGTGTGACAAGCTTCTCCAGGAGAATCAACAACACACCATCTCCATCTCCAATCCTCTTTTCATGCTATTGGCAGCAATCCTCAGGTGAGCCTCCACACCCAGCACCAAGCTGATTCAGTTCAGCTGGGTGTTACCAGTCACCCATTCATTAATCCATCATGCCTGTGGAGTGGCATCATGTGGATATGGCCTTCCCTATCCTTCTGGCTGCTGCTATTGTGGGATCACTTTTGTTTCCACTTGTTCTTTTTGGGACTCTATCCTTAACCTTCTTGTTCATTTTGTGTTTTCATACATAACAGCTATAAACCCGCAGATAACCTTGAAAAATGGAAGGCTAACAGCTGATGCCAAAAAAAAGAATACTTTGGGGAGCCCTTCCACTGATCATCCACTGGCAGCTAGTTTAGCTCCAGCCCTGAAGCACCCCCTCTCAGCCGGGAGTAGCTCAATGACTTTCATGCTTCATTCCCTGAAAAATCAGAAGCTACTATTTGAGGAACAAATGTAGGCAAACTGATACAAAAGATAGGCAGACCTTTGGGATAGTCAAGCAGAGTGCAATTTTCTGCCCAGGGAACAAAGAACTTTCCCCTTCATTCATATATATGCAAAATGAGGGTATGCAGTACACTGAAAGCAAGAGGGCAGGAAACACCCTATGGGCAGGAAGCTAGGGAAAAAAGACTAGAGACAAAGAAGTCTGGTGTTTCTGAGATCTTGAGAGAGACCCAGTGTCTGTCTGTCTCTCTCTCTCTCATCTCTCTCTGCCAATGATAGGGAACATTTTAGAGACTGAGTGCCCAAACTACAATGCAAAATCCACTTAACTGGTTGCAAAGTGCCAACACTGCATTAAACCGGGATATGCCATTCAAAAGCTCCCTGGGTTGTGGCTAATGAGTTGCTACTGGTGACATCACCTGGCACTGTTACTCCTTTCCAAGCCATGTGCATAACCCTATGTGAGATATTATCCAATGCTCAGCTATGGATAACAATGCTGTGGCTGCTTGGCTCACCTGTCCATAGAGAAGGCTCGGCATGGCCACCACCACTGCTCTGCGCCATCTTTCCTATTCTGCAATAAATTCTATTTTCTCTGAAACTAAGACTGATACATGTGGTCTCTCACTATGCAAGCTGGGCAGGCCAAGTAAAATCTCCTCAGGCTGCCAAGAAGCAAGAAAATTTGAGTTTACTTTAGGAGAATTAAGTAAGTCAATATTCAGAGTCCCTAGAACAGGGCCTATTCTGATAAGCACCTGATAAAATTTAGTTAATATTATTTGGAATGTATCTGAATTTAATTATTTTAGTATTTAAACACATAAATGGACAAGTTGCAAGTTTTTTAAAATTTTGCATATCCTCAAAAGAGATGCATTCTAAAATATAAACTAGAGATTTGCTGACATTAAACACCCAGATGTATTTTATAGACAGCAATTTTTATATTAACTGAAAACAAAGAGTTCTTGGCTTGAGCAAATCCTAATTGGTTTTATAAGCACTTGAAATTTCCTGCTAATACAAGCTCTCAGAAATTTTTCATTTTTAAATAATTTTAATTCAAATTATGAGGTCAAATCTTTTTCTAGTAATTTTTTAAAAAGTTCTTGTTTGGTTACCTGAGAATGAACAATTTCTGTTAACATTGAAACCAGACTACTGTTTTGATACAGTCCCTAAGAAGTTGTCTTCATTATGTAGTTTCACTGTGCATTGTGTTTGGATTTTTTGTTTTGGTGCTAGACCCAAACCCAGAGCCTTACCACAGATTTTACTACTGACTTATGCCACCAGCCCCTAGTTTGCTGTTTATAAACACAACCTAAACTTGAAAACTTAGCAGGGTATTGTGGTATATGCCTATACCCTCAGCTACTCAGAAAGCTGAGGTCAGAGAATCACTTCAAACCATGTGTTTGAGACCAGCCTGGGAAACAGTGAGATCCTCCACTTCAAAAAGAAAGAAAGAGACAGAGACAAAGACAAAGAGAGATAAGAGATGAGAGAGAGAGTTGAGACATAGAAAGAGAGAGGCAGAGAGATCTGAACTCCAAGGAGATAATTTTAACCAATGACATTACACTCTATTTTCCATTTAAAAATAGAGTTTCAATTAAAGTGATGGGCTAGGGATTTAGCTCAGTAGCTTAAGCCCCTGCCTAGTAGTCATGAGGTCATGAGTTCAATCCCTAGTACTAAAAAAAAAAACAGAAGAGTTAGTGATATTTTTCCTTAAAAGTCATAATTATGTTTATTTTCTTTTTACTTTTATCTATGAATGAAATGGATTTTTTTAAAAGTCATGAATACTAAAAATGTTCAATAGCTGTATCTTGAAAAACAGTTGAGTTCAGGAGGCGGAGGGCGAGCCTGGGACTGACGGCCCCGCAGATCATACCCGACCCCTGGGACACAGGCCGGCCCGGCCCGATGTTCCGCTGGCTCCAGTCCACCACACCCAGCATCCACCTTACAATTTAGGGAGCCAAAGGCCAGCAGAGGGGAGTTAGGACCCTGCAAGGTGAGTCCTGCCACCCCAAGGTGGGCTCCTGGAGAGCTGGCTACCTGTGCTCCAGGCAATTGAGCTTGGGCTAGCTACCAGGTGCACTTCACCGAGTCCCGGAAGCTCCACAGCCTTGGTGCACCACATCCAGCGGCCTTCTCTCAGTTCGGGAGGCAGAGGCCTAGCTGGCGGCCAGATGGCCCGGTGTGGACTGGCCTGAGGTGAGCTTAAAACCAGCACTCCCAGTGGTTGAGATCATACTCACCCCCTAGGACACGGAGCTGTGGCCCGAGGTTCCATAGGCCCCAGTTTACTAGGCCAGCTTCCACCTTTCAATTTAGGGAGCCAAGAGCCTGTGGGGGAGCCACCACTGCTCCAGGAGCTGAGGGTGCAGGAGGTAGTTTGCCACACATCCAGAGGAAGTTTTGGAACACCACTCAAAGCAAGTAAATATAGAAAAATGACAAAAGGAAAGACCAAAGGCAGGCTCAAAGCTCCAGCCCACCCCAAGAAAGCTTAGAAGCCATGGACATAGAGGAAAAAAGAAGCTGTACACATGACATGTCTGAAATGATATCAAATGAAATAAAGATGCAACTAGGGAAAGCTATGGAGAAATTCAAATCAGAAATACTTGCCCAGGTAAAAGAAGAATTGATAAAAATAGTGAAAGAAATAGTGAACGCATCTAGTGAAGACACAGCTAAAAAATTAGAGGAACAAAGCAAACAGATAGAATCCCTGAATGAACACTATAAGAAACAAACAGAATACATAAAGCAGATTCAAAGTGACATGCAGGAAATCAAAAATGCTATTGAAAGCTGCCAAAACCACCTCAAAAAAAGTGAGGATATAATTTCATACCTCTAAGATAACAGCCAGTGAACAGGAAAGACAAAATTTTTAAAAATAACAAAGAATCAGGAAATAACAATTCAACACCTGCAAGATGATGCAAAGAAAATAACATAAGATTAATAGGGATAAATGAAAAAGAAAAAAAGAAGGGGACAGCCCAAATGATATCAAGAGGATATTTACAGAAGTAATAGCTGAAAACTTCCCAAACACAAGAAGAGAAACTGACATTTGGATAAGTGAAGCATATAGAATTTCAAACAGCCATAACCAAAATAAAACTACACCCAGACACATAATAATCACCATCCCAGAAATCCACCATAAAAACAGAATACTAAAAACTGTTAGAGAGAAAAGAGAGATCACCTATAAAGGAAAACTTATCAGAATCACGGCAGACTTCTCAACACAAACAATGAAATCAAGAAGAGCATGGAGTGAAGCCTTTCAGATCCTAAAGGAAAACCACTTCCAACCCAGACTTACATACCCTCCAAAACTGTCCTTCAAAATGGATGGAGAAATAAGATACTTCCATGACAAAGAACAGCTGAACAACTTCATGAACACCAAACCAAACCTACAAAGAATACTGAAAGACATTCTAGATACACATGGGATAAAACCACCAAGCAGGCAGACAATTAAACAGAATGGAAAGCTAAAGACACAACAGCAGAAAGATAACATGTCAACAATAAACCAATATATAACAGTTACAACCATTAATGTAAATGGCCTCAACTCACCAATCA